>VYZW01029388.1:0-14312 GCA_013401315.1 Balaeniceps rex | reverse complement strand
CTGTAGGAAGGTAAAGTTTGTGCAGAGATTTAGCTCAACTTCACCCTCTCTCTTGAAAGTGATAAAGGCCTTTTAGATATGACATCTCTGTAGGGGAGAATTTCTCTTACATGAGCAAACAATAAATGAAGTACTTATTTTAAACATCTTATTAAATATGAACAAGATTAATGTAAACTGAACAATTTGGCATTTTTTCAGGCATACTGCATAAGCATAGCTCTAAGTAAATTATACTGCTCAACTTAATGTAGGCTTTAAACATATTAGGTACAATACTTCTTATTTTAAAAAAGCATACTTGATATTCACTGATGCTACCAGTAAGTATGAATCTGTTTCCTTGCTAAATAGTCATATGACCTCCAGAGACATAGATTTTAATTCCTATTCTGAAAAACAGTTCTGTAAACATGTCCAGGGGCTTAATTTTTTCAATCATTTTGTGGAAATTTACTGTGCATTTTGGTTAACAGCATTTTTTTATATGCTACCATACCTTCTTTTTTGCAGAACATTATTTAAGTCACATGAAGATAATCTAAGGTAAATTTCTATCAATTTGAGCCATTTGTTTAATGTTTGCACACTCCTGGTGCGAATGCAAGTATAGAAGTCTTTCCCATACCCGACAAATATACTAACTACTGTAATTTCTCTGTTATCTGGAACTTATAAAGAGAAAGAGGGAGAAAAAGAGTATCAACTTCACCCTCTCCAACTATAGCTTAAAAAATGAGGATACAAAAATAGTGATGCTGGGGTAATTAAAATATTCTTAGAATAGCATTCAAAATCACTATATGTTAGGAAAATAATAATTTTCAGGAAAACAAATTTGAATCTGAATTAAATTCCTATTCTCCCAATCCACTATTCCACAGCTGAACAGCTGAGCAAATTGATACTTTAGATTCAATAACTGAATCAGTACTATTAAATAATATTTGTATATTTTACAACACAATATTACAACTGTGAAAATCACCTCTTAATTTTGGGTTTCTTTAACCTGCCAAGTCATTCTATTTATTCTAAGCTGTTCCTATGCACAGGTACCCCATCTTGTTCTAAAGATAATCATCATGTTTTGGAATGCCAAAGTTTCTGTTTTATAAATATCACATCTGTATGGTAAGAAGATAGGTTGCCACACTTCTGAAATTATTTTTGTTATACATCTTCTTAAACTGGATACTAAGATCCTCAGCAGTAAAGAGATACTGGAGAAAAACTGGATAAATCCTATCCCATTATGGTTTTGCAAGCTATAGAAATGATGAGGAAACACACAGATCAACAGAAAATTCACTCTAAAACAATACTTCAGAGGAATTTGATTAACAAGGACTGCTCTGCCTAGCATAGTGATGTCAACAAAAAAACCTCCACCCAGAAAACCCCCTGTGTGGGACAGATATACTTGGATCAAGGTATAATACTTTTATGCTGTCAAAAAAATGAAGGAAGAAGATGAATTTAAGAGACTGAATTTAAGATGGAGGAGTCTGTCATGCAATAACAGCTTATAAGAGTTAGAAAGCCGACATATAAACATGAAAAGCAAAGCTGACATATTTGATAACCACAAAGCCTGCTTATTCCAAATATACTCTCAATTACAGTCATTCTGGATTACACAAAATGAAAAAACAAGTTCAGGGAAGTGCAGTATTACAATGCTCATCTCAGTTTCTACGCTGTCACCCTCTCAAAGCTTCCCTACATGTAATGGAGGCTTCACAACCTCCCACCTGGGCAAACACTTGTGGGAAGAGAAGGCAGTTTCACAGCTTCCAACTGTGCAGCACACATCCCACCCCTGCACTGATACTTGGGGCAATGCAAGAACACAGAATATATGTCATAGCAGCTTCTTGTGGTTTGAAGCTGAATGTCATCATGGAAGTTAGATGTTTTCTTTAAGGGTCAATTCTAAAAATCAAGCTAAGCCTTACCTGTGCAATACCATCTCTCAAAGGCAAACAGTTGTGGGTAGTGGACTTTTTGAAAAAGACCTTAATATATTAAGCCAGTGCCTCATCTGTGTTGCTTTGTTGCAATTACCCCAGAATAGCCAATGCACAGTAACGAAAGCTTCATTACAGTTTGTTAATAGTAAAAACAAGCACAAAGGTTCATTTTACTCAAGAAATGGTAGAGAAATGGGCAAACAGATGAGAGGTTGTTGCACTGACTCAACAAGAGAGAATCACATAACTGAAGTACTGAAGACATCTAAAACCACAATCTGTTGTGTACACAGTGATTTCAGAGAGCAAATAACATTTCATTTTTCTGTGCTGTGTTCTGGCTGAATTGTCCACATTCGAACAATCCTAAATACAAGTACAGGATTTTAGTCCTCTATCAATACTAGATAATATATATTTCCAAGTCCCTCAAATTTAATGTTCGTTCTTCTAATTAGACTGCTGCTGGATCTGTAGGCAATCTTATAAACCGCTTTAACCTTATTTTAATTTTTCATTATGAAAATTATAACTGTTCATTAACTTTGGAAGACACAGCATTACAGCTGTGATATATCATTCCTCATATTATTAACAAACTACTTTATAAATTCAGTGCTTGAAACAGGTATTGGTAATTATGTCTTACGAGTTTTATTTTTGTGTTTGTAAGAATGTAGAAAAAAACTTAATAGGAGCACACACACATAGTTGCCTATCCATCCACAAAATTTTATTCACTGTCATGATTTTAAAATTAGTGCCAAAATATAATTGCACCAAAATTAGAAGACTCAGAAACTAAAACCCAAACCCCCAAAACAAGAAACTGTCTGACTATTACTACCCTCTCCAACTCTCTGGTAGGATTACTTAAGCAAGAATGATGCCCAGATTATCACTTTTTGTGTAGTAAACTTTTAGCATATGGTGAATAATTTTCATTGAAAGTAATAGTTTCCCACAGAGATTAAGCACCATTTTAGCTTTGTTTCAATACTGTTCAATCTTAGGGATAGAAAAACTCCAAGAGACAATTAGATATCGCTATGAAATCGAATGGAATATTACTTATAAAAAGGTTTTTTGGTCCTGTAAATGCATAATTTGGAATATTAATATTTTATTTAGAATATTTAATATGTCAGCTTACACTGCCATCTTTAAAACACAGTATTCTACTGGAAGTAATTCAAAAGAGCTAGAATATTGTGCTAGACCAGTTACCGCAGAATGGGCCATTTGCTTGAGGGAATGAAATTTATGCAACTTGTTCTACGTGATAGTGTCTTTTATTTTTTTAAATTATTGGACTTAACATTGCCTCTGGCTTAAGTAGCAAAATCTAAAATATTGATTTTTTTTTTTTACTCCGATATTTATACAAACTGGAGTGATTAGTGTATTTGAGAAGACAAAGTTGTACCGAACTGAGTCATCCTGCAACGGAGCACTTACTATCCCATGTGATCAAAATTTAAAATTCTTTCTTTGCCAGAAGTCAGCACACAACTTACTTGCTAATTTCTAGGTAAAAACTGATCAAATGCTATTCTACCTTTTTCACATGGAAAAAATACTACTGATGTTGGATATTTGTTTAAATTTTCTTAACATTAGACATTTCTTTACATTTTACAACAGCTGGTGGAACTGCCAAACCAAAAAACCTCAGCTGTAGCTCTTTGTGTAATCCCATCATACATGAAACTTTCTGTGAAGTTTAGGTCACACATGAATACATTCAAAAGATACGCTAAGAGAAGAAACACAGTGACAGCAACTATCAAGATTCAGAACTGAAGAGTGGGTAAATTAGCTGATAAGGAAAGAAGGACTACGACAGTGATGTGCATGCAGCTAAAAGGTGTTTACAATACTAGGAGTGGCAAGGCATACCTAGGCTGATAACTTGGATAAAGGAAGCAATGCAAGGAATAGAACAGGATGGATATTGGTAAGATCTTCCAATTTTTATTAAGCTGAAGAAGCATCTTGCATGGTAATCAACAGAAGACCAAAGTTTGACTTTCAAAATTATACTGGACAAACTACACCAAAGAGACATTTCAGTACTGATGATCAAACTGTTCTTCTCTTGTAATCTACTTCAAGCAAGTATCTTACTTTGTGAAAGTAATGACTGTGAAAACATTTGATTGTTATACGGAAAACAGAGCTAACTAGCATTATCGAACACAATGGTAGTTACACAGAGCTCAGAGAACAGAATCATAAGCAAGACAAGAGGCACTGCTTTTAGTGTTATGTCAAGAACATTTTCAAGTGCCAAATTCAGTTTGTAACATGCAGTTTTTGACTAAAGTTTAGAAAATAGCCTAGTTCTCAACTACTGTGTTTTCCATAACATTTCTTCAGGCAGGTAATTCCTCTCTCCATTTTCTGGACTCGCTCAAATTCAGCTAAAATGAAATCTCTTACTTTACTTTTCGCTGCATTAAGACGAAAGAGAACTGTCTTTTTTGAGTTTTCCTGTATAAGCTTTCTGTGTCCATTTTAACAAGGTTCTACCACACACACATACAAACATCTGAGACCTACTCTGTATCATGCATAAGAAACGGCATTCCTCAGAGAGGCTTTTCTCCAAAGAGTTTTAAAAGATATATTTTGATTCTGAATTAAACAGGATGTAGAGATTGCCACCAGCGGAGGAGTAGGAATCACAAACAGCTATAACCCAAATATTCTAAGGAAATGTAAGCAAGTAATTACAAATAAAACTGCTTACATTCATGCAACTTGTTTGGCAACAGCAGTATACCATAAGGAAAGCTGCTACAATTCATAACAGCATCTTGCAATAAAACAGCTTTATGCATCCCTCTCAAACTGTTTAGTGCTCAAATCTCATCAGATGGCTGAGTAAGCATTACACTTTGGGACAGTAAATCTCTGTTTCCAATATGGTCTACATTCACAGACGTGTACTTTTGCATTCACTGTAAGACACTTCCAGCTAAGCACTCATATAAAAAATAGCAATACGTAAAAATATCTGCATGCTATTTTGTCTAGTCAGCTATCTAGACACTGAAAAAATTTAGGAACCTTGAAGGACCAGCAGCTCAACAGGAACTGACTGCTACCAGAAGAAGCTAATTTGAAGTTTGGTTTTACAAACATTAAAGTAGTATGAAAGGCCTATCTTTATACACGTCACTGTCTCTTAAACATGTCTTTATCCATGTCACTGAGGCATATAGGGCATTGGTATGGTACATTTGGCTTCCTTTAGAGAAAAACTAAAAGACAGGAAAGGGCTTAGAAACAAGCAACAAATCTGAATTCATGACAGAAGATGACACAGGCAGATGCTCAAAGAGCTCTACCTAGATAAATACATAGATAGAGCTCATAGACAAGACAACTGGCTTAACTGCAGCATCTAATTGAATCTGTAAATAAAAAACACTGGGTATTATGGGTGTTCCAATAAAATAGAAAAGCGCATCACCAGACCTAATGGCTAGCAACTGAAGCTAGTTTCCAAAATCCAAAGAGAAGCTGGCATCTGCTTTTAACATGGAGGCTGACTTCCCACAGGCGCTGCCTGCCACTGGAAATGCTGGATTTTCTGCCTATTGATGTTTTCAAGACTCCAGAATGTGCTTTGTTCAAGGACAGATTACTGGGATCAATGTAGAAATAATCTGATTAAAGTTAATGAGCAACTGGATAGGAGGCCAAACAAGATAACTGGTAGGACTTCTGACCTTAAACTCTGAATCCAGAGACAAATAATATAAAACAAAAAGAACAAATAAAAAATGCTGGGCCCTGCTTACCCAATTATACTTGCTTCTCATTTTCTTTTCTCCTAATTTTGATTCCCATTTATAGGCTTGAAGTGAATTGGTCATCAGCACTTTGACCAAACTCCAAAACATCCATGGTTCTCTAAGAAAGAAAATGAGTTTCGGGTGGTGGGTTTGTTTGTGTTTTTTTTAAAGTTTCCTTATGTTTTTCTTACTAAGTAAACTGTGTGTATTTGAGTCAGTCACAATATTGGAAAAGCTTCTAAAAATCACATAATCCATTTGAGGTATTAGGAGAACAAACAGGAACAAGAAAACAAATATAAATATAGTAATCATCACCACAGACCAACCAGTTGTCCACTGAATCTAGAATTTAGTCCTCAACAATAGTAATATATTTCAAAAGAACGTGGGGAAAAAAATAAGGTGCAAGAGTCAATTACAGAATAAACACAATAAACACCTAAAACCTGTTCCCAATGCATTTGAGCTGAAAAGTGACTTGTGCATTGGAGCAGTGCATACACTCTGGTGCTTAACCCATCTTCCACACACTCCAAAAATATACAAATGTCTAATCCTTTCCCTATTTTTCTGAAGATGTGGACCTTAAAAACATCTGGTATTGGTGAGTTCAACAATGTATAATCCAAACCAAATGTCTTTTGTCAGTTTAAAATTTACAGATTTCCATTTTATTTAAATATTTCTTTCTTCCTCTGTTATAAGAAAGGAGGAGGAGAAGCAAATGGCCTAATTTCTCTTTACCAGAAAACAAGCTTTAGAGGGATTCCCAGGTTCACAGCAGAAACAAAACAATACTCACTAATGCAAATTCTGGACTACATGACTTCTAATTTTCTGGTACACGCCTAGGATGCAGGGACAAAGATGCCCAATTCAAACCTGGATCAAGTGTAGAAGCTTTTTAAAACTGAGATTTTCATGCTAATAGTTGTATTAGAAAAGCATCTGAGTCTCTTCCTTTAATCACTTTGAGAACACTCACAAGTAATCAGCCTCCCTTCCAAAATCTTCTTGCTGGAAAATACACTCTAAAAAATATCTGTGTTAAATTGCAGATCCTTCTGAAGATAAGAGCCCAGAGAAGGTGGAATATTTGCAGAATTTGTACAAGTTAGACATTTTTGTTAGTAGAATTAATCAAGAAATAAATTTTCATTTAGAGTATCTTATTTTAAAAAGAAAAATATTATTTCATCTCCTTGAAGTACATTATTTTCCTTTATGATGGATTTTAATATGAGAAAGAGCATCCACATGGATGAGCCTAAATATTACAAACTTCTCAGAAGAGTGTGCACGTGTGTGTATGAGAAAACTGAGGATTTATAGGATGAAAAATTATTATTTTCAGTATCCAAAGTCTTAGACTTCTATTACATAGCTGAGCAAAGGGATAAGGACAAAAAAGTATACAAAGAATAGGTTTTCTTCAACATTCAGTTAGGCCCTAGCATTATAAGGTGAGCAAACACTACTCTCTTATTTTGAAGCACAAGATCTTTTTGCTCGATACAAATTTGTAACTATAAAGTATAGGAAGTATAATTCCTATTAATTTTGAAGTGCTTTTGAAAAGGTATTTGCATTAAAATGGTTATTAGCACTATTCTAGAGTAGACCTACGTTTTTTTAAAAATTCCTTTTATTCACTGTGTGCGCTAACTACATTAGTTGATAATGTCTACTTTTTAGAAGTTTGTATTGGATTTGCGTGGCAAGGTTTTGGGAGCAGGGGGGCTACAGGGGTGGCTTCTGTGAGAAGCCACTAGAAGTTTCCCCTATGTCCGACACAGCCAATGCCAGCCAGCTCCAAGACGGACGCGTCGCTGGCCAAGGCTGAGCCCATCAGCGACACTGGTAGCACCTCTGAGATAACATAGTTAAGAGGAGGGAAAAAAAAACCCTGTTAAACTGCAGCTGGAGAGAGGAGTGAGAATATGTGAGAGGAACGACTCTGCAGACACCAAGGTCAGTGAAGAAGGAAGGGGAGGAGGTGCTCAAGGGGCCAGAGCAGAGATTCCCCTGCAGCCTGTGGTGAAGACCATGGTGAGGCAGGCTGTCCCCCTGCAGCCCATGGAGGACCCCACACTGGAGCAGGTGGATGCCCAAAGGAGGCTGGGACCCCATGGGAAGCCTGTGCTGAAGCAGGCTCCTGGCAGGACCTGTGGACCCATGGAGACAGAGGAGCCCACACTGGAGCAGGTTTGCTGGCAGGACTTGTGACCCTGTGGGGGACCCACACTGGAGCAGTCTGTTCCTGAAGGAATGCACCCCATGGAAGGGACCCATGCTGGAGGAGTTCACGAAGAACTGTAGCCCATGGGAAGGACTCACGCTGGAGAAGTTCATGGAGGACCATCTCCCGTGGGAGGGACCCCTTGCTGGAAAAAGGGAGGAGTGTGAGGAGTCCTCCCCTTGAGGAGGAAGGAGCAGCAGAGATAACATGTGATGAACTGACTGCAACCCCCATTCCCTGTCCCCCTGTGCTGCTTGGGGGAAGGAGGTAGAGAAATCTAGAGTGAATTGAGCCCAGGAAGAAGGGAAGGGTGGGGGGAAGGTGTTTTTTAAGATTTGATTTTATTTCTCATTATCCTACTCTGATTTGACTGCTAATAAATTAAACTGATTTACCCCAAGTTGAGTCTGTTTTGCCCATGATGGTGATTGCTGAGTGATCTCTCCCTGTCCTTATCTCGACCTATGAGATTTTTGTTATATTTTTCACTCCCCTGTCCAGCTGAGGAGGGGAATGACAGAACAGCTTTGGTGGGCATCTGGCATCCAGCCAGGGTCAACTCACGACGAAGTTATCATTTTATATCTCATTTACATAATGTTTGTGTAACTTTGTAAATGGTTAAAAAAAATAGAACCCAGTTTAACTTAATCATCAACTAATGAGGAGTCCAGTACAGCAGCAGTAAAAAAAGCAGAAGCTCTTTTTGAAAGCTAAGTAACTGTTTAGAAAAAAAGGAGCATAAATCTATATATACCTATATATTTGCATTGGAAATCCCTGCATTCTGATTCTCTAATTTAAACTGTAAACAAATGCTGATTTTTAATAATGATCACTAGAGAGAAACTGCCAAGAATAAAAAATTATTCCCTGAGAGAAACTGTGTGTATACACAGAATTCGCATATTATATCTATCTGTTTTTTGTTTATTCTACAAATACATATTAATATTAGAATAGTACTGTGTTTTTCAGCACTGGTCATATTAGTTATTACTGGAGTCCTCTGTCAGCTTCTCTATATAAAGTTTCAGAAGACAGTATTTTATTAAACTCCAACTTCATCTTTATTATGTTCACCTAGAACAAAATTCCCGGTAATACTTTAATTGATTACATTGTGTGTTTAGCTTGCTAGTTGATTACATTCTTTCCATAGCAATGACATTTGAAATACTTCAACATGCTGTATTGCAATGGCCACCTCTGAATTGCCAGGCTGAAATACATCTCCTGTCATTCAGTATCTGCTCTCTCAGAGGAGGACTCCTAATGGCCAAGATGCTGATCTAGAAGCTGGCTCAACTAGGCAAAGAGAGCAAGAGTTACACGTTTATTCAACAAGTCTGTGTTAGGCAGTCTGACTTCTCAACAGTTAGTTCCAGCAGGTCTGAGCAACCAACCACACCAAGCAAATTGAGTCACAATGTATGAAGATATAAAATGGTGAAGCTCCAAGAAAGGAGGATGGAAGGGGAATGAAAGGGAAGTGGAAAGTAAGAGATTATCAGAACAACTGATTTAAGCTACCATTTACAAAGCAGGAAGCTGGCTGCTCAAAAGGAAAAAAAAAAAAAAACAAACCACCAACCCACAGAAGAGCAAGAGGAAATGATTTATGCGTATGTACTTGCAAGTACCGAGACTGAAGACTGAGAGTCTATTCCATGATGTTACCCTGAAAAGCCACTTCTAAAGAGATTTCCTTGTGATTTTATGTTATTGTGACTCAGATCTAATATACACAAAGTTTTAGTTTAATTCTCATGTATCAGCAGATCATAATATTACAGCTCAAAAGGCCACTTGACTGATGCTAGAGAATAAATGAGAGGAGGCATGTTTGATTTTGGGTTAGACTTTCTTACATTTTCCTTTCCTAAAAGCATATTGGGGGAAGGGTACTATAAAAGTTTGTACTTTTATTTATTTGCTAGTCTAGTAATGCTGCTACATAGCTCCATTATTAACAACATCAACACAGATGAAAGCACAGATGAAAAGCGCTTTCATGTTTTTAAATCACATAACAATAAGAACCATATAATCTTCTATGATTTGGGGAGGGAGAAGGTAGGGGAGGGAGTTTTTATTCAACAACTTTGCTTTATTAAATAAGGTATACATATTAAAATATAAATTTTTATTTCTCGCTAATGCTGTGCTTTCTAGAGAAGAGAAATTGAATTCAGTTGTCTCACCTTAATAAATATTTTACACTGAGATCACGTATCTCTTAGGTAACCATTAAAACCAAAGTAAATCTTGATTCAACAACAGTGCAAGTTACATGTGTGTACTGGTTATAAGAGGAAATTTGCCTTGAGGTCTTTTTCCCCACACAAGCTACCCTACATCTGATTCCATGTTAAGGGCTTCCTGCTTAAGCTTCTGCCACCTGCCTCTACCTCGGATTTTCTTTGATTATGTAAGTGTATAGATGTACCGAAAACCAACACATTGTAGAATGCCACTCAAAACCTAATGTGACAAAGGAAAACTAAGAATATGCTCCCACTCTAACCAGAATACAAGAAAAAGTTTTCTTCAATGTCTTTAATCCAAATCTATATATAGAACATTTAATTTTCAAAAGGTCACAGGTTCTGGAAAGAAATATTAAAACTCAAATTAGTAAAACTCAGTTGGATTTGGAAGGTATACACTAGTTTGAGCCTAAAAGTTGAGTATGACTCGTGTTTGATGACAAGGTGACCAAAATCTCATGTTGGTGATATATACACAAGCAGCGAGACAAAGTCTAGTTAGCCTGAGAACTTGTAACAGCAACTATCCCCTCTATACAGCAGCACAGTAGTCATTGCTGAACACAGAATACCTGACCACAGTAACTTTAAATCTAAACAAGCTTAATCACTCTCATGAAATGTTCCTACTGCAGTGTGGTTCTTCAGATGTGTCCCTGTAAATTATTTGGTGACAGATTTATGATGTGAAGAACAAGAAGACAAAACAATACTCATTTTTCTCAGCAATCAGAGCTCCCCTAGAGTAGGCTGCAAAAAATAAAATGTAGATTCATCAAACTGGTTTGCGTTGCTTTGGGGGTGGGGAGGTGTTGGTATTTTTCTTTTTTCTTCAAGAAACCTATTCAATATATATGGAGAAAAGATGCAGTATGAAATACCCAAGAGATGATGAGTAGTATGGCATAGTAACACAACATCATGTGAAAGAAAACTGAGTGCATTACATTTCCCAAGTGCCCCTCTCTGAGGATTGTACTGCGATAACTTTATTTTCTATTTGATGTTAATAAAAATACTGGACAATCTTAAGGGACATTATAAGGGATTTATTATAATCATTCTCACTACTTTTTTTGTAACTCCCATTAACATACCTATAGTGTTAAACAGGATACAAAAAGCACACGTTTTTAAGTACAGAATAAAAAATGGAATTTGAGCTGATATACAGAAAGGTATTGGCCGTTGTTCTTTACTGAAATTATCCTGCCATACAAAAAAAGATGCTGTGACATATACAAAGCAATTCAACTGTGGTTAAAAAATTCAAAATACTTCAGAACACTGCTGAGTCCAGTTTAATATGATTGTGTTTTTCAGACTTATTTTTAATAACTTCAATCATATACTCTATTTGTTCTAACATTTCACAGCAGAGATTTACTGCTAAACTAGATCTGACCTGAGAATGAGAAAGCAGTCAATTCAGTATAACTATGGGCTAATAAATTTTGCATCAGCTGAAGCCTGGCGTTTGGCTGAGGCAGAAATACAAAATCCATGAGCTATGAATGCCAAGTGAGAAACTTTGCAATCACGCCTTTGAAACCCAGTTTAAAACTTAACAACTCAGTAGAGTGTTCTTTTAAGCACAATTTGGTTACAAAGTAGACTTGAAGAAAAGTTGCCTTTCCAAGCAACCTCTTTAAAGAAAGGTTTTCCAAAATCCTCGTTTTTTGCCTTAAAGGACATCTACCTTCACCATGCTGTGTCAGCAGATGAAGTCAGAAAGAAGGTATCTTCTTTTTAAAAAACAATGTCATAAACTTTGATAATTGGTTCTCTTTGGTGTAAAAATACGTGCCATATAGAGAAATTCGGGTATTACCAAAAGACTGTAAAATACTCCAAATATTCAGAGGTGTCAGAACTATTGTCAAGCTTTTGACATATCCTAGCAGAAAGTAGAAAAGTTTCTATTCGTCTTAAAATGCAGCATTCAAAAAGGACTCCTCAACTTTAAACAGAACTTGCAATGTTTGAATGCTCTCTCAGATCCACTGAAGGACTGCATTTTTCAGACTGATTGACTAATGAATATCCAGTGCAGGTAATGAATTACAGATACGTTTCTATCTATATTAGGGAAAATCTAAGACAGATTAATAGCTCAAGCATGCATTGGACCTGTCATTTTAGCCAAGAATCTGAACACCTGTTTTGAAGATTATCAGAAAATAAGCTTGACACACAAATACTAAACCTATTCTGAATTACTCTGTACAAATATTATTACTGATACGTTAAAAACAGACTTTAAAAGGAGGGAATTTTATTACTTAGAAAAATTACAGGTAAACATCTTAGGAAAAGCACAGTAGAAGTAATGCCAGACTAAGGTGCTTCAGGTAATATACAGTCATGTCATCCTTCACACCTTTATACCAAAACTTCGAAATACCACACCAGAAAGTAGCATCTACAACAAAGAGAAACCTTCTTTGGCAGGCGCATTTGTCAATGATTAGCACAAAAAGCTTATCTGAAAACATGCAAACGATGACAAAGCTTTTAAGTTGTATTCTCAGAGCTAAAATTCCACCGATGTTCAATTTTCCTATCAAATGCTTTATTCACCCTCGCTTAGAGAGGTATTTATACTTCGTAGATCTGCTTTTTCATGAAGACTGAGACAAACAAGTCAGAACAGAAGGACAATAAAACACTAAAGCAAACCAAGAATATCTGTTTCAGACTTCTGAGCTCTGAATATAGTTTTTGTTATCAGCATTTCACTGTCGAACTGTTATAAACAGAAATGGAAGTAGTACAACTTGGTCTTACGCTTAACAGATTTTCAAAACAGAGTAACATATGATCAGGCAGCAGCTAAAACCAACTGCTTTGAGCAATTTCAGTGCCATGGTTAAACCAGATACTTTTCAATAAGTCAAATGCATGTAGCTTTACTAACAGAAGAGATGAAATATTGAGGAAAGTATCTACAATTGCTTAAAAAAATATGTCAAGCTTTTCTGCAATAGAATAATAAAAATTCTCTAAAGACTATTTATTTTAAGCATGTTTATTTCCTACAGAATTTAGTCCCATCAAAACACCCACTCAAATTTAGAATAAATTTACATGTATAAATTCCTAGATGTCTGCAGCTGGAAACTGCATAAGATGTATTTCCTACTATATGAACCACATTTTTATCCATATAATATTAATGTAGAAAGTGAGACCACGTACCAAGTCTTAATCTAGATCTACTTGCCACATTATCTTAAATTTCATGTCAGTAGAGGAACTTTACAATCAGAAAGATACTGAGCTTTCAAATATGACGAATCATCATGCAGACTTATTTTCTAAATAAATTTGCTTTCTAAATTTAACAAAAGCAGTAAAATAAGGAGTTACTGCTCATATTATTTAACAAAAAAAACTTACTTAGGCTCTCTAAAATAAGCTTTACTCATCTAGACATAACAAACACAACTAGCAGGGGGAAAACAAACAAACAAACAAAAAAACCCACAAAACAAAAAAATTTCTTTGCAGCGTTTCAATTCAGTTACCAATAATTTGCACTCCCTTTCATAAAGAGGGCAGATAAGAACACATTAAGAGCAGGCGGAGGATGAACAGTTGTCAAATCAGTAATCAAGAGAAAAAGAACACCCTCATGAAATGCTGAATAATGACCTGGAAACTAAAATGAGGCACTTGAGCTGAAGCATCAATCATCCAGATAGGGAAAAGTAATATTTAGATGACTCCTGTACACAAAGGCTGAACAAACCACAGTGAAAATGGCTCCAGTAGCTCGTATGATGTAGTTGCTGTTTGATGCATTATCTCTAGATAAATAGCTGGGTTTGGCTGGGATAGAGTTAATTTTCTTCATAGTAGCTAGCATGGGGCTATGTTTTGGATTTTTGCTGAAAACAGTGTTGATAATTCAGGGATGTTTTCGTTACTGCTGAGCAGTGCTTACACAGAGTCAAGGCCTTTTCTGCTTCTCAGCGAGAAGATGTAGCGAGTAGGCTGGGGGTGCACAAGAAGCTGGGAGGGG
>VYZW01029385.1:2414-15452 GCA_013401315.1 Balaeniceps rex | reverse complement strand
GCCCACGCAGCCGGCCCGGCTCTCGCCCACGCCCACGCGCGGCACGGGTCCCCCCTTCCCCGCACCTCGCAGCAGAGCGGGGACACCCCCCTCCCCGGTGCTGCGACCGTGGGGTCCCCCGGGACGTAGCGCGAGGTGCCCGGCACAGGAGCCCCCGCGGCTTCCAGGGGGGTCCCGGCGGCTTTTGGACCACCGGGACCTTCCTCCTCCTCCTCCTCCTCCTCCAGCCGGGCGGCTGCTGAGCCGGGCTCGGAGCCGTAAACCGCCTCCCCGCCCCGGTAAAGGCCACGACCGGACCCCTCCATCCCCCTGCCATCAAACTGGGGGGTCCTGGGGCCGCAGGGCCCGGCCCGCTGCGTGGGGAAGGGGCGAAGGGCCTCACGCTCCTGCGGCGCAGCCGGACACGCAGCAGCTTTGCAGCCTTCCTCCGCAGGGAGGGAAAGCGGGGTCACCCTCCTCGTCCACACCGGGGAAACGGGGGCACGGCCCAGGGGCTCCTCGCTACCGGGGCGCAAACATCAGCCGCCAGGGAGATGGAGAGACCGAACCAGCAAGGAAAAGAAAGCGAGCAACGGAGCCGAATACCCGCTGGCAAAAAATATCGATCACCAGACAAATTTAATGAGTCACAGCTAATGAATTCCCCGTGGGGAGATGGGCCCGGAGGGGGGTGGCCGTCAGACCAAATCCTGCCAGGGCACGGGGAGCGCTGGCAATCCCTTGTTGAGGGTGCTGGTGTCCCCCCCTGGAGCAGGATCCTGACCACGGGACCCCAGGCAGCTCCTTCCCCACGGGATAAACGCGGCGCAGCACCCACTGCCCCAGGCAGGAGCTGGGGGCGGGGGGCAACAGGCTCTTGGCATGAAATAGCCCCCCAAACCCCGGCCTCTCCCTGGGCGCAGCACAGGAGGGGGCTCACAGGGAAGCCCCATCCTCCCTCCTGCTCTCCCCACGCACAGCGCCCGGACACAAACCCCGCTGGTGGAACTGGGAGACTGTGGGACAACCGGGAGGAAGGGCTCGGCTCTGGGCTCGGCGGGGTGCAGGCTGCCGCCCTCCCGGGGGGCCCGGGGCTCTCCCTGCGGCAGGGACAAGCTCCCGCCGCAGCCCCCGCCGCCGGCAGCCCCTGGCTCAGGCCGACGCTCCCTGATGCAGCCGGTTAATGTCGATCCAAACCGGCAGGAGAAAGGTGGGGAGCAGCAGGACACAGAAACGCCGCTTATTAAGCTAAAAGCATTATTTAAGCAAGCTGGCAGGAGCGTGGGCTGCACGGACGCTTGTGTTATTAAAGTGCACTTTAAATCAACTGCGCTTACTTCTGGTGTATTAAACAGGCCGGCGTGGCGGGTGTGCACGGTGGCCACAGTCCCCATGATCCCGGGGACCCCCCCTCCAGCCCCGTGGGGACAGGGAGGGACCCGTGGGGCAAAGGCGACCGAGCGGCACGGCTTCCCTCGGACAAGAAATCGCTTCCCTGCTCCCTGCTGCCAGCCCTGCCGGGGAAGCGGTGGTGGGTTACTGAGCTCTGCGGCCACCAGCGGGGTGTTAAAGAAAAACCTCAGGCACCTTTCACTATAAAAAACAAATCTTTTATGTAAAAAATAAACCTAAACAAAACCCACAACCCCCGCTGCCATGCTCGTGACAATACAAAAGGCCGATTCCCCAGAACACTGTGAAAACAAAGTAGCTGGATCCAAATATATATAAATTGTCAACTTACGAGATTGGAAATAGCACCTTGCTGGCCCCCCCCGCCCCTCCCCGAAGGAGTCAGCCCCGCACCCCGACACCACCACCCATGCTCCGAGCCCAGGGACACCCCCCCACAGCCCCCTGCCCTCCTGACCAGGAGGATGGACGGGACGGTGCGGGCGCCCCGTCTTCAGCTCAGCACCCCGGGGACCCCCGCCGGTCCCCACGCAGCCGCCGCTGTCACGAGAGCGGAACAAGCCCACAGCAGGATCCCGGCTGTGAGGGGTCTGGCGATGCCAAGCAGCATTTCCCAGGGCAGGATGGGTGGAAGGGGTCTCTAAAATCCAATCTCAAACCGGTATTAAGAGAAAAACACTTTTCTGTCTGCACTGCAGGGTCAAGTAACAAAACAACAAAGGGCCAGGGGAAGAGACAGGGAGAGAGCAGGAGCTGCGTCCTGATCCCCTCCCTCGGAGCCGGCGATGCTCCTCCTGCAGCCGGCCGCTCCGAGTCTGCCCCCAACGGCACCGAGCAGCGAATCGGGGTGAAAACGGTCCCTGTGTTGTCCCGCACGCAGCAGCCCTGCAGCCCCCGCGCTTGTCTCAGTCCCGTGTCATCGAACGGACGCCAGACCGAGCAGGCAAATGCTCCGGCGTGTGCCGCGTGACGGGTGCTGGCGAGGACGCGAGCCAGGCGTGCTTGCACGTCTGCGTGCGCAGGTGCCCGAGGGCGGGCTGGTTCTTCCCCAGGAGCTGGGCAGGGAGAGGCAGAGGGGCGCGAGGGCAGGGGGTGCCTCTTCATTTGGCTGGTTTGGTGATGATGCGAGCGGAGAAGTCAAAGAGGTTCTTGTTGATTTTCCGGAGGGTGCTCACCTCCTCTTCCAGCTCACTCACCTGGATCGTCAGATGTTCCTGGTCTCCCACCAGGTTCTGTGACAGAAAAACGTGACAGAAAAGCTTCAGGCACCCGGGTCCCACCTCTGGCAAGTGGAGGCGAGCGCTCCCTCAGACAGCAGCAAATGCCAAACTCTTTTGTCCTCTCCCTTCTCCATCTCCTACTCAACCTGCAGCCCCTCCTGCCTACACCACCAGCGAATTCCAGGGCTCATTCCCCACCCCAGCTTTGCGCAGCACCCCAAGGACCGCTTCAGCTGAGGAGCGATCTGTGCCAGACGGACGCGATTCCCCCATCTCAGTGCAGCTCTCACCTTTTCCCTTGTGGAGTACATCTGCGAGTACATCTTCTCAGCCTTCTCCAGGTAGCTCTCCCCAGAGTCCTGCAGGGACCAGACAGGAGACCTTGATACAGAAGACCTGGGCCCTCTCCCAGCACCCCTGGGCAGGGTTCCCTGCTGGAGTAGGCAAAGATACCCCCCCAGCCCCCAGCCCCAGCCCCGTGACCGAGCAGAGACTCCAGCGGGGTACGGCCAACACTACGGCAGCCGCAGAGCCTGGCTAGAGCTGCAGCCCCTTTCAAAAATGGAAGGTCTGTGCCCAGGGCTGGGCAGGGACAAGGGGCCCAAAACGGTCCCCTCGAGCGTGCCTGGTGCAGGCGTCTGCCGAGCTCCTCTCCCAGCACGGAGAGCCCTTCGCCTGGGCTGGGGGAAGCGCTGGGCTCGCCATGCCGCAGGCTGCTCTCCCCGGCATCGTGCTGCGAGCGGAGGAGCCTGAATGACTGTGGGACTGACATTTCCAAAGCAGCACCCGAGCTGGCCCTGCACCGCCGGCGTGCCATCCCCTCCGCCGAGCAGCGGGCAAACAGCCCCTCCTGGACCGGCTGACGCCTCCCCTACACAGAGCTCATCCACCAGCCGTGGCAGGGCTGTCACTCGCCCGGGGACAGACACCGGCAGAGGAGAGAAGCTCTGGGACTGCCAGCAGAGGGACCAAGGGACGGACGGACGGACCAGCACGGCGCACAGCAAGCCTGCGATCATTGACGGTGCAGGATACCCCCTGCCTGGGGACGGCCACGCTGGGGTGACTTCAAAGGGACACCCCGTGCCCCAGCCAGGACCCTGCTCCACTTGGGGACCTCGGTCCGGGGGCTCCTATTCCCCGGCTGAGAGCAGCCCAGATGCAGCTGAGAGCAAGGGAAGAGCCTGCCTGCTCCCTGCCTGCCCTGCCTGCAAGGCTCCCGCCACACGTCAGTTAACGGGGCAACGCCACTGCTTTAAAAAATGGCACTTGGGGAAGTTTAGTAGCGTGGGGGAAGGTCAGAACAGGCCATGTTGCTGCTGCCCGTCAGCAGCAGATCAGCACCGACCAGCCACCGCCGCTGCTCTGGTTGGAGGAGAAATTTCGCACCCTCCAGCACAGACCCCCCACCCAACCTCTGTCTCACCCCTCCCCGGCAGCCTGCTCGTCCCCGGTACCTGCTGGTGGAGCCCGAGGCGCAGCGTCACTCCCTCGCTCCCCTGCTCGTCGTTGCTCTCGGTGCCGTGGAGGTGTTTGCTGAATTTGGGGAGAGGCACGCTGGGTTTCCCATCCGGGTTGAACATGTTGGCTGGTGCCAGCACTATGAAGGCATTTGTAACCGGACCTAGGAGGGGACAAGAGGAGGGGACGGGTCAGACTTCTCCCCTCCGGCAGGGTTGCCTCTTGCCTGGTGCCTCGGGCAGCCCCGAGAACAGATAGTACAACCCGTGGTGCAGGCAGCTGCCAGGACTCCTGCCCTCCTCCCCGGCACCTGGGAAGAGGCAGAGCCCCTCTCCCGGGAGCGGGGAGGTGGCTCCGCAGCCTGGGCCCGGCGGGGAGGAGGGGGGCGGCCCGGCCGTCCTCCGCAGAGCCAGCCATCCATCAGCGGCTGCCGCTCTCGCAGCTGTCTCCTGCAATGATCTATCACACGCTCTCGTTTGGCAGAGCTAATGAGCGCTTTAATTACTGCATTTACCCACAGAGGCTGCTGCTTTCTGTCAGCAGCTCCCTCCACCCCCCCTTCCGAACTCGTGCTCGCTGGCAAACTCCCACCGCTGCCCCCCACACCCCAAACCTCTCCCCGTCAGACACAGCGACCCCCCAGCCCCCCGAAACCCCCCGCGCGCCTCCAGCAGCCGGCCGGCTTGTGTGCGAGCAGAGCAGCTCGGTCACCGCTAATAAATCTCCGATCATCCATCTTCCCCTGGCCAAACTCGACAGCGCGAGGGAAAGGTTAAAAGGATCCAGATGCACCTGAGCGGAGGCAGGCTGCCGCAGCGCCCGCCCAGCGTCCCCGCCAAAGGCAGCGGGAAAGGTGCAGGATGGGGCTGCGAGGGAGGGGGATGCGAGGGAGGGAGCCCGGGGGGGCCCCGGAGGGGCTGGGAGCCACCCGAGGCTTTCAGTCTCTCCAGAGGAGAGGGACAAAAGCACCTCTGATGCGGACGAGGGCTCCCTCACCACCACCTCCCCTCCCGCTAGACCAGAGCCTGCTCCGAAGCCTGACCCTCCCACGATCCAAGGCTGGATCCCACTGGCAAAGCAAAGGCTCCACCGAATGCTCAGTCTCGAAGCTGCTCTGCCAGCAGTCCCGGGCTGGCCCCGATGCTGCTCTTTTTGCCAACACTTTGCTGTAACAAACCATTTGTTTTACTCTTGCTCCCTCCCTAAAGACAAGACGTTTGCTGCTTCTTACGAAAATATCCATTAGTGAGATTACCGCTGCTGGTTCACCGGCAATCCGAGAAGCAATGTAAAAGGAAGGGACAAGAAAGGCAGAGAGGAGAAAATCGTATGAACTAGCCCACGGATCCCCAAATCCGGTCACCATCCAGGCGCAGACCCTCCAGCCGCCCTCAGGCCTCAGCGCAGATGCGAGTCCCATCCAACGTCCCCCTCGTCACGATGGCTCGGGCACAGGCCCTGGGTGACACCCTGCCGGTGTGGGCAGAGGGACTGGACTCAACTCAGGGAGAATAAATAATTCATCTCCCAACACTGGCAGCTGCTGGCAGGACGGATCGGCTGGAGCATCCCCGGGGCGGCCTTGCACGCACGAGCCCTTGGGGACGGTCTGTGCCACACGGTGTTTGCAGAGAAAAGGACAGGCCTTGTGTGACAGCACAGGATCCAAGGCCCGGAGGGATTTTGGGGCAGTGCTGGCAAGAGAATTGGGGCGCGCTGGCCTCCCCATCCCAGAGGTCCCCTGCTTCCCCTCGCAGCGGTGCCAGCCACGCTGGGTGACCGGGAGCAGCCCTGCCTTGCCCGGCACAGTCACAGCTCATCACCTGAGAGCAGCAGCCCAATTTCTCAAAGTCCATCTGCCTGCCCATGCTCTGCCCCCCCGCCTGCCCGCCCCTGCCAAGGACAAGCAAACCTTGCTGGAAAAGCCCCCTGCATGTGTCCTGCCTGCACAGCCATGCTCCTCTGGAGCCCTGAGCCACGCTCCAACCTCTCCGATCTATTTGCAGCACCATCATGTGGGGAGGGCAGTGGATCCTGCCTTGCCCCCAGCTACCCGCTCTGCCCTGCGAGCAGAGGGACCTTGCTCTCCCAAGCACACCAGGCCGGAGGTTGCTGTCATGTCAGCTGCAGCAGAGAAGCCCATGTCATCCCTGCCTTGGGAAGGGAAAGGCTCAGGGAACGTGCTGGAGGGGTAAGCAGGGTGGCAGCAGGGAACAGACCTTGCTGGGAGGCTCACGTCACTGCTCGGAGAGACAGCAAGAAAGGCCAAAGGGAGATGGTGACGCGCTGGAAACCAGCACTGCAGGGAACTCGCTGCCCCACTAAGATGGGGTGGCACGGCTGGGACAGAAGAGCCACAGAGCCCCCGACGCAGGGAGGCTGCGGGGAGCCTGCGCTCTGTGCGGGGACCCTCCAATGGCACAGCTCTCTGGTGGTGGGCTCCCCTGGATGGCAGCTCCTGATCCACAACACAGCTCCCACCCCGCTCCCGGGCTCGGATTAAGCACACAGCAGCAGCAGCAGGGTGGAACTGGTGCCAGGGCTGCCGGGGAAAGCAAATCCCTGCCCGCAGGAAGAAGCGAGCCAGCGGAGGCTGCAGAAAGCACCCGCACCTCATGGCCCCGGCACCCAGCGGCACGGTCAGCCCGGTCCTGCCCCTCACGGGCAGAGCTTGTGTCCATCTGCACTCCCCTGCAGCCTCAAGGCGGCTTTTAATGCCTGGCTCGCAGTGAAAGCTTGGCCCCCCTCCTCTGATGACTCACACAGCTCAGATTTTGTCTGTTTTCACCCCTCTGGTGCTCGCGGAGCAAGGCTGGATGGGCACTGCAGTAGGTCCCCATTAGAAACAGTCCTTGGCAGCAAAAGGGAAAAAGGAAAGGGTCTGCAGGCAGCCTGGCTTTCAGCGACTGCCCTGGGGCAGCAGCTTGCCCACCTCCGTCCCGGGGCAGCATCACAGAGGAACAGGGTCTGACTTTCACCACCGTCGCCTTCCGGGAGGGTTTTGGGCAGTGCCCA
Source organism: Balaeniceps rex (assembly GCA_013401315.1). Taxonomy (NCBI): domain Eukaryota; kingdom Metazoa; phylum Chordata; class Aves; order Pelecaniformes; family Balaenicipitidae; genus Balaeniceps; species Balaeniceps rex. The sequence goes on along the minus strand of VYZW01029385.1, from coordinate 8,364 downwards.
GAGAGCAGCGCTGCCAGCCCCACCAGCGAGAGCGGTGGTAAGAGACCGGAGACCACCACAATCATAGAAGAAACCCACTGTTAGCAACAGCTCAAATGCAACAGGAGGGCTCAATCACCCACTGCTCTGAGGCACCTAATTGCTGATCTGAGCCTGTAAAGGTTTGTTTGCACGGTTTATCGGAGCCATTAGACTGAAATCCCAGACGACTGCTTATATCGGATTCAGTTCAGGCCTAATGAGCTCATGGGTGCTCGCTGCTGGGGTCACAGAGACAGTTTCTTCTCCAGACACATCCTCCCCCTCCCACAGCCTCCCCAGGCATTAGGGTGTGTGGGGGGCAACCGCTCCCTTTGGAAAACAAGAAGGAAGATCCTGGATGCCCTCAGTGAAATCTATGACTCACTCCCTGACAGTGCACAGGGGGGTTGTTAACAGACATGGGCAAGGTCAAGCCATTACTCCAGACAGCTAAGGCGTCCCCTCTGATGCCTCTACCCTTCCTGGAGGCGTGAAGCAAGTAGCAGAGAAATGCCAGAAGTGCCCAGGGCAGCATCAGAGCAGCAGAAGTGAGACAGCAGAGGCCTTCGGCAGTTGAGGAGGAAAGGATCCTGGAGATAAGGGCATGCCTACCTTTGTGATTCATCGTCTTCAGGCACTGCTTGCTCTGGATGTCCCACAGCCGGACTGTTTCATCATGCGAGCCGGAAAGCAGCAGGCTGCCATCTGTGGAGACCGACAGACACGTCACCTGGTTCCTGGAATGGGGAAGAGGAAGTTTAAACTCAGGATGACCCACGGACTGCCCAAAACTGGTGAGGTGGGCAGACGGGGGCGAGGAAGTGTTTGCAGGTATGTCTGGTCCCTCACCTGTGCCCTTTGAAGACCTTCCCGTTCTCCCGCTCCGTCTGGAAGGTCCGGTCTCTCTGGACCGGCTGCAGAAATGAAGGAAGGAAGGGAGATGGCGGTTTAAATTCAGGAGGACTGAAGCCAGCAGGTTCACCACTGTGTCTGAAGGGGGCAGAGGAGATACAGGGGAACCCAGGCCCTCCCACGCCCTGGCAGGTCACACCAGTCACACAGGCGGGGAGGTGACAGTAGCTCAGGGTGCCACGTTAAGGCTGGGCTGATCTGCAGCCCCACGCACTCACCCAGGCACAGAGGTCAACCTGGAAGATGGATCCATCCATGCCGCCGCAGAACATGTGATACTCGGAGAGGTCCAGAGTCACAGCCATGATCCCCACATCGAAGAGGACGGAAAGCAGGAGCTCCCCGGATGAGATTTCCCAGAGCTGGAGCGAGAGGGTACAAGACAATTAGGGGCTTAAATGTTAACGGTGGGATTGGAAGAACACGCTGCTGCTTCTCAGCACCTGCCCAGCGGCAAGCTGGCAGCACGTACTGGCATCCCCTCCTTCCTGCGGATGGGGAAACCAACTCCAAGGCATAACCATGGCAGAACCCAGGATCAGTCTCTTCACGACCGTGAGACAAGTTTCCCAGGCAGCTCCGAAACAGCCCTTAACCCCCTCATGTGCCCGTCCTGCCCCGCAGGGCAGAGCCCTCCCTGCAGGACAGGAGGAGCAGGCTGTGGGCTCTGGGCTCCAGCCTGCTCTGCCTCCTGCCCTTCCAGACTAAAGGACATCAGTGAGGGGCATCAGAGGAGCTGACCCCAACATTCCCCAGGAGAAGAGGGACTGCAAAGCACGCGGAGGCCCAGCCCGAGGGCAGGTGCCGAGAAACTGCTGGTGTTTGGAAAGGCAAAGCCCATTAGGTCTGGCAGCTCTGAGTCATCACAGAGACAGCCAAGAAATTCAGCCACTGCAACCCTCACCGACAGCTCTGCTGCAGCCCAGCAGAAGCTCTGCTTTAACCCTCTGGGGCCTGTGCACCTCTGGGACTCTCGTTTGGTGGGACTGAGCCGAGCCTTACCTTCGCTGTCTGGTCAAGGGAGGCTGTGGCAGCTCGTGCCAAGGGCCCTCCAAAGCCACAGCACAAGTCCGTGATGGGGAGGCTGTGTCGGGACCACACGTGGCGAGGGTCAGGGATCTGGGAGGGCTCTGCCTGCAGCACGCTGTAGGGGAGAGCAGAGAGATGGGTTGGCGCGGCAGGTCAGCAAGAGCAACGCTGGGGATGCCAGAGCAAAGCGGCTCTGAGGAGAGCTGGCCGAGGCTCTGCTTCCTCCAGGATGGCTCTCCGGGCTGCAAGGACCAAGCAGGACACAGAAGCCATCAGCAGCCACAGCACGTGCGATACCGAGGACGAGGGCCAGTACTGAGCTCCCCATCCCAGAGGGGACAGAGACCTCAGCTGCCATTAGCAGGGAAAGGGCACAATCCACTCTGTGTCAAGCAGGGAAAAGAAGTCGGAGCCATATGCCACAGCGTGGGAAGCTCAGATGAGACACCAGGAAAAACCTCTCTGGCCGTAAAGATAACAACAGAGGAACAGCCGCCTAAGGAGGGCACGGACTCATCATCACCAGCAGGCTTTACAAACAGCTTAGACACACAGGCTTAGGCAGAGCTGATTCCGCCTCCGGCAAGCGGTGGCTGATCTCTTGTTCTAATGTTCCTCGCCCAGATGCTCCCTGTCCCCCGTACGAATGGGCCGAGACCTCCCCACGGGCCGCCGTTACCTGTAAAGATTCCACACCAGAGCCAGACAGTCCTTCGCCCCCGAGAGAAAGTGGCTGCTGTCGTCAGTGAAGCAGAGGCATGTGAGGTCCTGGTAGTGTCGGTTCAGGATGGCTAGGAGGTTCCCATTGGAGACCTAGAGCAAGGGAAAGGGCAGGAGAATATTAAGAAAGGAGCACTGAGATGCCCCGGAATACCGCAGCGCCCTGCCCTCAACATCTGTGGGTGCAGCAGCACCTGCAGCTCCATCCCCAGCTGGGCGTTGCTGTACCAGACGTGAGCAGAGCGGACGGTCCCTGCGCTGTGCAGAACAGGGCAGTGGCAAACGGAGTGAAAAGGGAAGGTTGTGCCGACCACGCGAGCCCATTTGCACCTCACTGATGGCAACTGACACAATCAAGGCGCAACCAGTACAACCACACACACTTACGACCGAAGGTAAATACAACAGAAGATAGTTTGAAGGGGTTCTGCCAATGTTAACTCTGGAACCTAGTGATGCCAGTGCCGTTTCTCTGGTCAAGACACAAGCATGCAGAAAAAATTTCCTGTTTACTGTTAATATTACTCTGATGGCTTCTTCCAACCTCCCACAACATCTAACGAGATGGTTGTGGGGGTTACGAAAGCCACAGGAGGCTGCACGCCACCCCAGGAGGCTGCACGCCACCCCAGGAGGCTGCACGCCACCCCAGGAGGCTGCACTTCAGCACGGCTGCATGGTCTTGGGCCAATGGAGGCTTTAGGGTGGACAAGGAGATCCCTAAACCCGGAGCTTTTCTTGTTGAAAGGCATTGCCACAGATAGGGAGGGAACTAAGGAGGCAGCGAGGGAGCCCCGTACAAAAGAACAGAATCGACTCCCTCTCGTCGTCTGAATTACGCCTAAAAATAAAACCAAACTGCAATTCAAGGGAGAACAAGTGGTTTCACAAAGAAGGCACAAAACTAGGGCTCCTGGGCCCGTTTTCAGCTCTACGATGGCTTCCACGCAGCCTCTGCAAGGTGCCTGTTGCCTCTGCCAGGAGGACAGTGCCGTCACCTGCTCCAGACAGACGCTCGGAAGCGTTTGCAAGGCAAGGCTAGCTGGGGGCAGCCGGAAAGGGCGACGTTCTGCAGACGAAGCAGAGCAAAGACCAGCTCCGAGCATCACGAGCGAGTAACTCCCACTTGCTGCGGTCTCAGCCCAGCATTCCTCGTGAGGGCTTTTTTTCCCCAACATTGCCACAAGCACATTTTTAAAAGAAAAATCTGATGAATTAAGATAGAGCTGCCCACATAACGAGGCTCAGAAACATCCCCCAGGACTGAGAGCTTTCCAGGTTAGACATCTCGGCGTTTAATCCCGGGGCTCAGAACAAGCTTGTTCTTTTATTTGCTTGGTGAAGTGCTTAGAACGTAGTGTAATCCCCATGTAAACACACCACTAATTAAAAATAGAAGGATGATGACCAGAGCACAGCAGTCTCCGCAGACATCCAGATCACAAGTCACATACAAATATTAGGCTAAAACGTGGAAGAAGCACGAAAGAAAAACCAGGTCCTGTGTTTCTGCTTTGAGGGAGCAACATCTGACCCCTGAGGCATCTGCAGCAGTTTGGAAAGAGAAGGAAAGGACAGAGCTAAACCTCATCCAGCACCTCCCACCGCAATTCCTTTTCCTCCCTGCTTTGACGAGCTGCCCCACAGCCTGCACGCCCACAGAGGCCGCCAGCCCCAGCCCCTCGAGGCAACACGGAGCCCAGCCCGCACCGGCGACAGCTGTAACGTACACGACCCAGCAAAGCCTTCACCCCACTGCGGAGCCCAGAAAGCGTGGATTTACTGACACCTGATGGCACGGGGCACTTGCTAACCGTACAGGATGCCAGTCTCTACATCCCCGTTCCCCGTGCCAGCCGGCAGCCCCCTTACCTCCCACAGGTAGATGCTCTCAGCAACCCCCGCCAAAATGTAGAGCCCGTTGGGAGAAGCTGTCAGACAGGTCACCGGCCCAGGACATATGATCTTCTGCTGGAGCTGGTCCTGGGGGCAGAATGAACACAGTGACCCTTCAGTAGGGGCTGGAGTACAGGAGGGAGAGAGAAACAAGACCCTGGTTCAGTTGAGACCGGCCCGTGGGAGAAAAGACAGCTCAGGCAGCGTCCGACACGCTGCGGCTGCCTGCGTTTGAGCTGTGCCCTCAACCCACATCAGCGCTGCCGCTGTTCGGAGATTCAGTGCCGAGGAGGAAGATGATGGAGGGGCACAGTCCATGTGTGCAAATCACAGCGAATTGCTCTGCATTTGGCTGGTTTTGTTGCAGTTGCTTCATGTGTAGCCCTGCGGGGAAAAGGTAAATTCCCCTCCCACCCTCCTCCACCCAGAGCTCTGGCCACAGGCAGCAGGAGGGGTACCGAAAGGCAAGGGATCTGGATGCGGTTATGCTGAGGAACCTCGGAGATTCAGCAGAAAACAGGCTCAGAAGATTACAGCAAAATAACACTGATAAAAAATTAAAAAAAAAAAAAAAAAAAAAAGAGGATGCAAGCTCACAGCCTGCGAGAACGAGCAGCAGGTCTGAGAGCAGCTTCTCACAGCTCGGCGGAACTGGAAAAAACAGAGCCCGAGCTGTGGCAGCGAAGGGGCTGCGTGTGCTGAGAGCCACGGGCTGCTGCTGCTCTCTGCAGCAAAACCGAGGGGAACGACAGGGAATGGAGAAATTCCGGCTGTATTTGCTACTGTCCTGCCCTCGTTTGAGCGCAAGCGGGATGCCGCTAGCAGGAGGAGGAAGGGGTACGGCTGTGCAGGGACGGGTGAGGTTTGTCCGGCTGCGTTTATGCTCCCATTTTTGGCTGGAAGGCGCAGAGAGCAGACCGAGGCGATGGGAGGGTTCAGGCGAAGCGGGCCCAGCTGTGGGGTACCCGCATCCCCCCAGGCTCTGCCTCGGACAGGGATGGGGCCACGTTCCTGGGCAGCCCCGGGAACCGTGATGCTCCTGTCCAGCCTCAGGGGGGGCACAGCCTGGGGGACACTGGCCCGGAGAGAACCCCAACAGCCGATTCCTCCTGCAGAAAACACCTTTCCTGGCGGTTCCCGTCCGATCGGCCGGGACCCCCGGGAAGGGAGCCGAGACCCCCAGGAAGGGAGCTGGGACTTAGGGGATCCATGACCCCGCGGGGCGGGGGGGTGAGGCGCGGAGGGGGCTGCAGGCAGGTCCCCCCGGAGTTGGGGGGCTCAGGGGCGTCACTGGGGGGTCTCAGCAGAAAGAGGGGGGTCGGGCATCTGCCCGCAGCTATGGGGGTCGTTATGGAAGGAGGTGGCCTGGGGG
>VYZW01029384.1:68667-114531 GCA_013401315.1 Balaeniceps rex | reverse complement strand
AAATAATCTTTAAGTAACATAGATATATTGTGATAGAACAGTTACCTTGTTTCTGGGAGAATGTTGAAATGACCACTGCTACACTGGGTTGGTTGAAACCTCTTCATCCATTCCTCTCTTTCAATGGTTCCTTGGGAACCATCCCCTGCTGAGCAGAGAGAACGTAATTTTCTTGGGACTGGAAAGTAGCAGAACAGAGATAAGTCTGTTCCCATAGTGTAGTGCAGGATGTGCCTGTGGGGATTCCTGCCTTCTGTGCTCTGGCCCAAACACTGCTAAGGATTTACGTTAAGATGCCATAGGATAAAATTAACTACATTGTACATCCCATACTTATGCTTTGACAATCTCAGAGTAATGTAAAACTTTTATTTATATTCCATTGAATAAGTTTATTCTATTAAGAGGTAGTTTGGTTACGGCTACAAGCACTTACATTATTAGAAACCTGCAACATGAAAAAAGCTGGACCAGAGCTAAGACCTTGTGTGTCCAGTCCAGGCAAGCCTGGAAAGAAATAGCACATTTCTAACCATGACATCCATTGGAACAGTCTATAGAGTGCAATAGAGTATCTGTTGCTTGACTTCATTAAATCGAATTGGATGGCTTTATAAAAGCTTGACCTTTTCTCACTGTTTCACTGATACAATGAAAAACTCTGAAATAATGAAAAGGCATGCTTTGCCTTTCTGTAAGCAGTGTCAGCCTAACTGCTCTGTCATTTGCTCTTTGGTTGTCTTCTCTTCTTTGTAAAATACTTTCAAACACTGAAGTGACAGTAGTGAAATGAAGAGTGTATTTCTGTACTTCTGTACTTCTGTACTGTACTTCTAAGCTTTTTTTCCTAGTACGTTCATATACCTTTCTTCTTTCTCTCTTTTTTTCTCTTTTGCTGGGAATTTTAGGTGAAGATGCTTTGTTGCCAGCACCTCAGAATATCTCTATTCTTTCTACCAACATGAAACACTTCTTAGCTTGGAGTCCTGTGGTCATCCAGGGAGAAACTGTGAGATACTCTGTGGAGTTTCAGGGGTAACTTCTGGTTTTTTTCTTCTTCTTTGATCTTTGAACACTGTTTACTTAGACTTAAAATCCTGCACTGTTTGGATGTCTTGAGCGCTATTCAGTTCGCTATTCAGGCGTGAGGTAAGTTTGATACTCCAGCACTGTTGATCACAAGTGGGGTAAAAAAAAATCCTTTTGCTCCAATTCTGAGACTGTTTACAGGTTAATAGATACCTGAGTGATCCAAGGTGTGCATTAAGCCCACATATGAAACTGCCTCTGTCCAAAGAATTAAAAAGTTAGGAAGATTAGCAACAGTTTATTTAGAACAGGAAAGAGAAAACATTTGAGATTTATTCGGTGCTAATCTTTTAAGCATTTAACACACATTGCAGGTTGTTTCTGATACATCTTGAGCTATGACTTGTATCACAGTATGGTTTTGGAATTCTTTTTCACCAGGGATGATCAAGTCAAGTGAGTGGGCAGGATTTGATGCATCAACACTGTGTTGGCTATACCCACCTCCTACAATATCATGATGCATTTGGCTCATGAACAAGCTGGCTCTGGGAGATTTTCTCTAGATAAGATCTAAAACACACCCATACTGGTTTCGTACACTCCTGGTATTCCAGCCCCAATGTATCCCAGTACTGGTTTTACCTGGAAAGAACTAGCAAGCAGCCTTAGCCCATGTCACAGATACATCTCCTGTCAAGACTGTTGCCTGTCTGCTTTCTTTTCCTCTCTTCAGGGAGTATGAACGAGAGTACGCCAATGAGAGCTGGATTCCCATCTGTGAATGTTCACTCATCACAGCCACAGTGTGTAACATCACAGAGGATATCTCAGCCACTGTGGCCTATAACCTGCGTGTGAGGGCAGACGTTGGTGCTAGAAGATCAGAGTGGGGCACCCTGAAAGGTTTCTTCAATCGCATCACAAGTGAGTCCTGGTATTTGGCTTAAGCTATATCGGTCGCGTGAATTTCTCAGAGTTCAGTGTTGAGAGATTGCTCACGTGCATGTTTGTGTACTGTGCATGTCACACAAAGCCCGTAAATGCACAGCTCCTCTCACGCTGGGTTGGGATGTTTCACTCTTAGACAGCCATGCTGTGTTCTTGGACATGAGTTCCTCCTGAGGCAGGGCCAAATTTACCAGGGCTTGAATTTCAAAGGCTTCAAAGATAAGTAAGAAGACTCCAGGCATTTCTTTTGGTAAGTTGGCCACTCTTGCCCCTGATTTCGAAGAGTTCAGATCAGTCAGGATTGCTGTCAATGCTCCATCTAATCTGTGTCATCTAGTCACTTCTGAGGGTCCAGAACCTGATCCTATGGAAGCACTTACTCTATATAACAGCCATGTCACCCTCTATCTGCCTCATGCTATCCTGGAAATCCCACTCCCTTCCAGACATGTTTCCCTCCTCCCATGTCAGATACATGAAGTAACCTCAGAAGAGGAAACAAAAATGGAAACTGTAGCATTTGTGCAGTCCTAGCAATGCAGGATATTTTCTCCATATCCTTCCAACTCCTGCAGAGCTTGTGGCCCACCTCAACCCAAGGATCATGCTGCAGCCTAAAATTAGCATACTATTTCCAGTGTTCCTCTGGAATCATTACCTCTGTTCCCTGCCATGTAGTCAACTGCTTTCAGCAATAAAAACTGTGGTGGAAAACCTCTGTTGAGGTCACTATTAGAGTGCAGCTCTTAGTCTGGGATGGGCAGCAGTCATCAGTTTTAGCCAGGGAAGAAATTGCCTGTCCAAGGCCAGAGTTGACCCTATCTTAAACCTTCATTAATCATTGGGAGTTATCTACTACTTCATGAGTGAGCAGTCCTCACTCATACAGAGCACTTAGTCAAAGCAACACCATGAGAAGTGCCACCTAAGTTCATGAGTGTGTCTCTTGGTGTGGAAGTGTTTTCTAGATAGTGCTTTAGATCAAAAATCCTTCCCTTTTCCAGCAGCACAGAGTTGAGCCACAGACCACACTGTCAGGCAGAGATAGGGGAAGGATATTCCTTAGCTTGACCCTCTTCATGAAGAAAAGCAGCAACTTTCTCATGGTACAGTGAAATGTTTGACGGCTTGGTCTTGTGTCTTAAAGGCCTCAATACAATCCTCTGGCTAAGCTGTGAAAGTTCAAAGGATACAGCTTGCAATGGGCAGCAATGTGAATATGCATATATGGACAAATGTTTAAAAGAGAAAAAAAAGTCACTGTAAGTTCTTGTACTTACGCGTTTTTACTGCTCACTTTCCCTTGTCTCTGCTCTCACATCTCTTAAGAAACCTGGCATTGAGTCTGAGAAGAACTAAGGAATTCAAAGCACAGCCCACAGGTTCTGTATGTGGTTCGTAGACAGTCAGGGCATCAGCACAGCCCACAGTACTTCTAGACTAAAAAAGCTCCTGTGTCAAAGCCTTAGGTGTAGATACACGTAAAGTATGATAACACATGGAAAGCACTTTTAAAAGATCTTCCTAAAACTAGCAGTTTAGTCAGTCTTACTTCTTCATTTATCAAAATTCAGATAGTTGGTTGGTATCCAGTGTGCCAGCACAGAGATAAATATAAAGGCTCCTGTCTGGTTAGTGTTGCACCTTGCAATGTCCGTTTGTTAATACATTAGCCCAATATTTGTTTTTAATCTCCAGATGATGTTATCACTTTTTTATTTTGAGACATCATGTTAAGCAGATTCTCAGCTTTTAATTTAAAAGTATAAAGTAGTTTTCCAGGCCTCCCATTTGTGGCACACTCATCATGAACATACTTGGATCTTATGTTTTCATATTGCTCAGTATTCATGGCAATTCACTGGATGTTCTGTAGAGAACATCTCTTCTGCATGTTCCTATACGTTGCTCTCCTTCCTTTCTTGAAAGCAAGGAGGCTGAAACCAGTTTCAGCTACAACCGAGTGGTAAAGAATGGCATAGTTAAGTAGTGCAAATATGATCTCTGTGCTGCCTTGATTCCCAGTTCACAAATGTACAGTGTATCGTTTCATCCATGCTTGATTGATTCTGATTGTTTCACTAATATTCCTCAGACCAAACCAAGCTTTGAATATCAAAGTAAGCATGAAGCAAATCACCTACAGATTTACTTGCATGCATTTACAAAAACTTAAGTCACAGCAGGTCATCACCCTAAGTCTATCTAAAACCATGTAGATACTAAAAGAAAATCAGGATTCATGTGAACTGCCACAGTTATCCTGAGGCTCATATTGCTTTTTCCTTCACCTTTGAATAACTGCCAAAATTCCCATGAAGAAGCAGTGGTTTCACAGCTCCTGTTCTGTATATTAGTACTAAGCTAATACCCAGGAGCAGAAGAACTGGCCTGATCTGGTGTCTCAACTTCTGGTCGCCCAGCTGGTTCTGCTGCTGTTGATCACACGGGACCCTTAGGCCAGACACTTCCTCCACTGGAGATAACTCAAAACCTTTCAAGTTCTGTGCAACTCAGCTGTTGCCAAACTCCCATTTGCAATGCCAGTCATGGTCCTCCTCCTGCTCAAAGTCTGCTACAATATGTAGATGTACTGGGAGGTAGAGCAGAGTTTCTGCCCCACTGAATCAATCAGCTATTATTCCAAATCAATGTTACTGTGCTCACGATGGCAGCTTCTCCTCCTCTCCTAGATGGGAAAGAGAAAACAGTTTTTAAGCGTTGTCTCTGATGTGATAATGGTGCTCTCTCTGTGTTGGCAGCTTCCCTGACCCCACCTCTGATGAAGGTCATAGCAGATGGGTATCATTTACTAGTGGAGCTGGAAGACATGGGTCCTGCTTTTCAGTTCTGTGTTCTCTATTGGAAGAAGGGCCAGGAGAGTAGGGTGAGTCTTACCCTTGGGTTTTGGGCAATAACAGAGAGCCCGCATACTTAGAGTGAAAGCATATGGACATTGCCCAGGGCCTGTTTGCCAGTGCAAGATCCTGCTGTGAGGCTGGAGGGCCTGCATGGAGTCAATGTGCCATATTCCTCTGCACGTACCAGTGGGTTGCTCTTACCCCATGGAGAAGCTTCTCTGTTCTTTCCACATTTCCTTCTCCAGGAAGAGGAATCAGAGGAATCCCCTCAGGGACTTCAACTATTGAAAGAAACCAGAAGTCAGGAACTGAAGGTGTTTATGCTGACCTTCTTCTCTGAACATCATTTGGTTTACACAGACCAAGATTAAAGTGTCACACTGAGGTGCTGACGAAGTTCTCTCAGGAGTTTTTTGTAAAACAGCTTGCCTGTGACAGTGAGCTGTAACTTGCTTAACTGAGGGCATTGCTTACACCTGGGTAATACTGAAGCAGTGAAAATTTGTGTTCCATTCAGGTCCTTCTGTTTTTACTAGACATCAATTTTATTTTTTTCTCCTGGGAACTTGGTGCTTCCATAGCACCAAAGAACATAAAAGCGTGAAAGCAGCCATATAAAGTCAGACGATGGGACCATCAAACCCACTATCTTCTCTCTGCCAGTGGGCAACAGAGATGACTGAGGAAGATAATAAGGAGAGGGCCTGTGTGTAATTACACTTAGATTATTTTCTGAGATGTCAGAGACATGGCTGCAGGAAATTCCTGAGCCAAAACTGGTATCACTGGTATTGATGAATTTTTGCTCAAGCCATGTAAACTTTAGCACTACTTCCTGTAGTCAAGAGTTCTGCAGCTTAACTGTTGTGCAGTCTAAATCTTGGTTTAGGAGAGACAGAACAGTTATTCCATATTCACTTTCCCCACCACTCTAATAGTTTTATATTGTGTGTCTCTTTCCAGGCCAAGGACTCCCAACCTACTTAGTTGTTCCCTATGGAAGCCCTTCCGCTCTTTTTGTCTTTACCAAAGTAGTCAGGGAGTAAACCTTCACAGTTCAAGGTGCAGGAGTACTATGAGTTAGCACCATAGAACAAAACACATCTTCACACTCTTCTTTTCCCAGCAATTGTTAACATGTGTGACTACCACAGAGCTGACTATTCCATGAAACCTGAACCCCAAGTTCCTGTTTCTGACGGGGGATGCTCCACTTAAGGTTGAGTCCCTGACTGTGTAAAAAGGAAGGGAAAAAATTCTCATGAGCATCCTTTCACATTTATCTGTGTTGAGTTTCATCTGTCATTTTATTACAAGGTCGTCCTGCAGTTCTTCACTGTCGGCTGTCATCTTTACTATTCTGAAGTGGGTTTTCAGTATTATTAGCATGAGTCAGTTTTCATTTTTCCTCCAGATCATCTGTAGTAATACAGTGGTGAGCAGAGATCTGCACGGGTCTCCACCATGACCTCCTTCCACTCTGAGAAAGGATTAGCAATTTAACCATACAAAAGTCTTTATTCTATAAGGAAGCAGCAGGAGCCGGGCTGCTTACTTTGAGCAGGCAAGCCAGGAGCCAAGGGTGATCCCAGTGCAAGCAGTGCCCCCCGCAATGAGGCACAGACCCACAGGTTCTGACCCCAGTGGGCAGAACCAGGTACTGGTAACAGGGTCCATCAGCAGCCCTAGACAAGGCAAGTGATGAACTAGGCCGAGGGTCTGTACAGGCACCCCAGCCAGGAGCAAAAAGGACGTAGGACCAGAGACAAGTCTGGAGGACAAGGCTGCAATGTACTTAACAAGGGTCCATCCAGGAGACAAGCTACATACAATGTAGGTCCAAAGTCCATCCTGGAGACGGGTCTGGAGACAGGGACACCTCCAGCATAGCTCAGACAGGAACTGAAGGTCCTGGGCTGAGCTTAAATGGGGCTCCTGGGCCATGGACAAGAGGGGGAAGATTGTGGGGAGGGCAGGCAGGCAGGGCTGGTCAGGGCCATTGCAGCCTGGTTAATACACTCAGAGCTCCGATGCCTTTTTATCCCATGGCTGTTAGCTTAATAGGTTTTTGAAATAGGTCTTCTTGACTACCTTTTGGAAATCCAAGTAAACGAGATCAACCTTGTCCATGAGCTTTCTGACACCTTAGAAAGAATAATATAGGTTTGTGTCTGATTTCCTTTTATGAAACTCTTCTTCAGTACATGGTATTAATCACCTAAACATTAATTCCAAACTTCAGAATAGTTTCTACCAGCTGGACTGTCACAAGCATCAAGTTTGCTGGTCAGTACATGTCCAGTTCTCTGCTGGGACTCTTTTAATTTTTTTTTAATAATTGTACATTTGGCATGTCTGATTTGAGGTTTTTGCAAGAGGTTACACACGCCAGGTAGTCATTGACCTGATTTTGTCCTTGAAATCTTTTCAAACTAATGGCACTCAAGATCATGTTTCTGTGGAGAAGGATATTTTGATGGAGAGACGGACTTGCCCTGCCAGGAGAGCCATACTGGCTTGTTGGAGGTATCCGTATGTGTGTGATGCTGGAGGCTGATCAGGCCTGCTGTGAGCACAGGCTTTGCATCTGCAACACAGCAAGAATTAGGAGCAACTAGCTAATTGTTACCTGTCCTCTCATGACTGGGGAGACTGCAAATAGCAACTTCATTTTGCTAGCAGTTAATGGAGTTCTATTTATTGCAAGAAAATAATGTACTGGTGTTCATATGCTTTTTAAGGGTTGCTGAAGTGTGTTACAGTTGCACATACCAAACTCACTCGCTCCTCTCTAGCCCAGTCCGTCCCCTCTCTGTGCTCCAGAGTCATGGCCCAGCTCTCACACCCCTGTCACAGCATGGTTCTGGCACTCCTATGATATCATGTTAGCGCAGGCATGATTTTGGCATCCCAGCAAAAACTCAGATCAGTCAAGACTTTACTCAGTCATCAAGTCGTTACACCAGGGGAGTAGGTCATGGTGTAGTGTTGTGGCCCAGCATCATCATTTTGCCTCTTTGACTCACAGTTCTTTCTTCCCATCCCTTCCTACCCTTCCAGACATGTGTGATCTCATTCTGCACTCCACTGTGCTTCCTTGTCTGCTGCTTTTCTCCCTCTCTTCTCTTATTCACACAATCCTTTCTGACACCTCCTGCTCCTATTATTTCTTTCCCTTTCTCCCAGTAAAGTCTGGGCTATCATCGTGTTAAGACTCCTGTTCTCAATTAGGTCCTTGCCCTATGTTCTGATGCTCTCTCTCCTGGGCTTGTGGCAGATGCAACAGAAGGTGGTGAAAGAGGTTGGCTCCGTGGTTCACGTGGACACCATGGAGGCAGGACCTGATTATTGTGTAAAAGCTCAGTCATACGTCGAGGCGATCAACAGAAGCAGCAGCTTCAGCCAGACACAGTGTGTGAGGGCACAAGGTAACAAGCAGCCTTCCTTCCTGCTCCCCTCATGTAGTCATGCCCAAGAAGGATAGCCCACAGCTCTTCTTTCTGTTTCCATCCAATATCTCCTGTCTTGTTTGCAAATGTGCTGCCCATTTGTTCCTTGGGGGAGGTAAAAAAAGGAAGACTCAGGAGTGCAGCTGCCTACACTGGCACTAGTATAGTGTGCCAACAAAGGATCTCACCAGGGTGGGTGGGAAGAGCAGCTTCAGAGGGTGCAGGCTGACTGCATTGAGTGGTTTGTCCTCACAGTCTCTCTGAGAAGTTTTGCTGCTCCTGTTGTTTCTAGGTGGCAGATCCGTGTGGCTGGTTACTGCCCTCATCTCCTCTGCTGGCTTTGCTGTGGCTGCTTTGACCCTGCCTTTCCTTACCTGGAAAACAAGTAAAATCTTTCAGTATTCCTGCTGCCCTGTTGCTGTCCTGCCAGAAACACTGGTAACTTTTTTTTACTGTGCTTTATTGGTTTTTAGGGTGCTGGGTATTCACAGGAGCATGGGGCAGGCAGAAAAAGCAGACACATGCATATGAAGCCTTGCTCATTCTCGTGTGATGAGCTGAGCTGCAGGGGTCAAGCAGCGTGAGTTGTCTACACGGCTGTTACTGCCTTTGGCCTAGAGCCCTGAATGAGGAAAATGCTCCTGGTGCTTGGGGGAAGCAGCTTGGGAGGCATGGACTGACCCTGCCTGACCAACTGCTCCCTGAACAAAACAGCTGTGTCATTGGCAACACTGCTCTATGTGCCCTGGTACCAGCACTGAGCTTCTCAGCTCCTTGGTGAGGAGAAACCAATCATCAAAAGCAGCCTCTTTTCTCGCTCACTCAGGAGGAGTATGTTTAAGTCAGTAGCTTAAATGTGCTGTCCAGTTCAAGTGAGAATGCAGGCAGCAGCTTTTGTGGTTGTGCGTTCCCAAGCACTGGGTCTCTGGGCAGTTGCGGCACAAAAGATGCGAGGAACGGTTTGTGGGGAAAAGTAGAAGACAGAGAGACCAGCTCATCAGTCTGAGGGTGCTTGAGTGAGTGCTTTTGTTTTACAGAAAGTATCAGAACCCCCCACCCAGCTGATACTGTGTTGCAGTGAAGAAGCTGAGCAGTGTGACCTGATGGTGCATGTGATGCCCTCGGAAGAAGTTCTCCGACTGTGGATTCAAGAAACACTTTAGAGCACCCCAGGAAAAAACACATCTTCTAAGCAGAGCTGGCACATTGTGCCCTAGCCACTTTCCTCAGAGTGCCAATAAGTAACATTGTTTTCTTTGTGTCTAAAAGCTGCTGCAAACCAAAGGTGGTGTGTACGATGAGCATGTGGCCTGCTCTGGTCCTTTTTGTAGCATCTTCATCCATCTACATAAAAAGCAAGTAAAGTTCACAGGTGACAACTGCCAGTTTCTATACTTTCCCTTCATATCCATACCCATATCCACACATGAGTTAACTCATGTTCCCTTTACCTCTGTCAGCCACATTGATGGTCCCAAGGCAGAGCCCACCCTTGAGCCACTGGGATTTCACCAGAGCAATAAATGTAGAGCCTAGTCCCTTAGTTCCAAACCATTCCAGGCTCAGTATTTTTGCCTCAGTATTTTTAAAAGAAATTAAGCAGCCAGTAAGAGCTTCTCACATGGCTAAACCAGCTGGAATGAGCAGGAAAAAAATTGCTTTTAGGGCTGCAGGCCCTGACCTGTGGTTACACTTATTGAAAAGGACGTTGACAGTGACTGGTCACGTGTGACAGATAACAATGTATGGTGCCAACAAAACTTACAGACAGCACCATGAGGGATGGCTGGGTTTCACCAGCCAGTGCTTAGGGAGGAGTGATGTGAGAAACAGCCAGACTTCAAAGATGGTTGGAGGGAGCACTGAGAACCTTTAGGGGAGTAGAGCTTTGCAAGACCAGCAGCATTGGTAATACTATGTAGGTCCAAGATCACCTAAGCAAGGTGTAAAAACTATGAAAGCTGGGTATGCATGAAGGAAAACTAGGACCTTTAGGAAAAAGATAATTAGGGGTGAATTGTTTAAATGAGAGGGGATTGGAGTGGAGAAAGGTAAGGAAAGGACAGAGAAAGGTAGGCTCAAGAAGTGGGAAAAGAAATAGGAAAAGGGACAAAAAGATGTGCAAATCATGTGGTCAGAATTGTCCAGGGTGCCTGCTGGGCATCCCTGCGGTTCAACACCACACCTGAAGCAGGATACTTACTATGTCACACAAGGCTAACCTGCTTCCGTGGTCAGGAGGGCCAGGGTGAGGGGCAACTGGAATGCTTATCTTGGCTAGCGGAGGAATATCGGGATGTATGGATCAAGCATCACAGCATTACCATGTTAGTGGCCATTCCAGGCCTGACAACATCATTATCTTCCAGTTGTCTTGTCCTTTTAAGGAAGGAAATTGCAAAAGACAAAGAGAAATTCCTTCTAAATACAAATAAAATATAGTTGTTGCATATATTGCAATTACCGCTGTCACTTCGAAGAAAAGTAATTTATTACCTGTGAAGCAGAGACTTGTGTTAGCAGGACATGAAAAGACTGAGCTGAAAAGCTTTTTTTAAAGGTATCAGTGGATCTAATGAAATGCAAGACATCTCTTTCTTAAAGAATGTGCCTTTTTAAATTTCATTCTTGCAATCTTGCATCAGGCCATCAGGTGGCAACAAAGCACCGTGAAAAAAGTAGAAGTGACTCAGGACTATTCCTACCTCTGTGTTCTCCTGTCGAGGCAGTTCACACCCTGGTTCCTGGCTAGCACCTCACTTTTGTCTTGCAGCCCAGTTGCTTGTTTTATTCCTGTCTCGCTAGCTTTTGTCTGGACAATATTAGGATATAGTGCTTTGGTGTTAAATAATAAGATTGGTACTGATGAATATGTGGAAAACTACAGGGTGAGAAAATCTGTGCAAGTCTGAACGTTGAAGTCTCAGGGTTGATTTTTTAGGTTGTTGGTAATTTACTGGGAAATGCCCAGTTGCAAACACCCATATGATGCTGGGCCCAGACAAGGAGATTTGGGAGCAAAGAGGAGAAGGGCATGTCCACGACAAGTGCCAAGGGGCCCAGCAGGTCTCGTGCCCTCCCTGAACCGAGCTGGAGTGGCAGTGGGAGGCAACCAGTGACTGGCTGATTCTGGCAGCAGGCAGTGGAGAGCAATGATTTTGTTGAGGACAGTCAGCACAGAAGTGTACTCCCTTGCAGGGCTATGGGCTCTTTGTCAAACGTCCCCTTAAACGGCTTTGCCCAGTGCTTGAACTTTCAAGGCATAGCTCCCCATTACAGAGGCCTTGGTAGTAAAGCTAGTTTAGAGAGCTCCTGTGCCTAAATTTATCCTAATTTTATTCCCCATTGGTTTAGATGAGTTCAGTGTCTTGGTTTCTAGTGCAGCCCACAGGGGTGTCCTCATACAGGAGAATGTCCTGTTGCCTGTCCATTCCGTGGCTATAGATCTGAAAAGCCTTAGCAGTTCCTCCTCTCTCTTCCACCCTGACATTGTTGCATTATGGCAGTACCAGCAATTGTTTAGGGATACAGAGAAAAGCAGGGAAAGAAAAGGCCTTTCAATATGAAGGGCTTTTAAAAATTATTTTAATGCGTATTTTCAAGCTGCATATTAAGCATAGAGCATATATTTCCTTCTCACTCACTTGCAATAACAGATTTTATGCCCTTCCTCATTGCCAATAAAGCAGTTAAACAGTTGTACAAAACTATGCAATGTTAAACAAAAGAAAAACCTGAAAAAAATTCTTACAATTGTGAGATGGAAGGGAATTGTTAAGTGCTGCTACCATCTTAGCAAGACCATATTCAATTTGCATCAGGATATTCCAGTTTGTGTCTGTGGAGACTTGAAGCCAAATTTGAGATGCTGATTGAAAGTTCCTGGAAAGCTTCTCACTTTGAAGTATGTGCTGCATTCTGTTAAGCCTGGAAATCATGGTATAGAACAAGAGCAATTCCTTTGCCTTCCACGTACATAGTAGCATGGTGGCATTGGCATAGGCAGCTGCCATCAGTCACTCCCTTTAGTTCATTTCCGTGCAATGCAAGAGTTAATCGTGCCTTAGCAGTCATGACAACGGCTGCCTTTGATAACTGATTTTGCTCCCACGACCACGATACTACATTTCAAAGAAGGACCAGACAAGTAACCGCAGCAAAGAGCAATGTTTACTGATGAACTTTGTTCTGTTTCTTTCCATTGATGTGGTAGAGTGGCTCCATTTCTTTCAAAATATACTTCTTTTTTACTTTCCTCAAAAAATGTTGCATGAAAATAAAGCACAAACCTGCATCACCTTTTTAGTGAGTTTTGCTTCTATGCTGCATGTAACCTGTGGGATGTTATTCCAAAAAACCAACTTTTTACTGAAGACTTTGTAAGAACAGAACAGAAGAAATGCTGATAAGACTGGTTTTCAAAGAAAAAATTATTCAGTCTATTAAATGCAGACCAGCATAAAGAGTGTTGATTACATGAACATTTAAAAAGAGTTACATGATATTACTGGGTTGACAAGAAAGCAAGGAATTCAATTATCTGTTCCATGACATTAACTGGCTGGAATATAGCCTAATTTTTCCTGTGAAGTATATTTCCTTAGAAGTATATTACTGTTTGCATTTTTTAAGGGCTGATATTATACAGTCCATCATTTCACTGTCCAATCAAACTGAGATCTTTAACTTGATAAATTACCATTTTAAGTATTTTCTGCATTATTACAGTATGTTTTGTCTCTTTAAAAAAGTTGCCTTTTTTCCTTACAAAATCAAAAAGTAACCAAAATCACTACTTTGACTACAAATCGATTCAGTTTCTTGTGAAGGTGGTAGTGTGTCCTGCAAATGAAGTGCTACAAAGATAATAAACATCTAAACCACTGCAGATAAAGATGTTTATTGTTTAAAGAGTTTATGTACAGATGATTCTGTTGCTATTAAAGTACAAAACTGCAGAAACAGAAAATTACTCAGTTTAGGTCTCTTGTGGTCTTCTCAATAAATGGAACTATAAAAAATTTCAGAAATTACTAAATCAAGGTATAAAAGGAATTAAAAGTTGGCAAGGTTAAGTGAAATTGCCCAAATAAATACTGCACATGGAGCCCAAATTTGGTTTCATTCAGCATATGGGCTATAATTTAGCTATTACTGCAGAAATGGCTACTTCTGAGGAGTTTAATGTCCATGATCGCTCGGGATCAAACTCAGACCTTCGTTAACAGCCGAGGACATGCTCTCACAGTGCAGGCCAGTGGGCAGTGACCCTACCCTGAAGACATCCTGTTCACCCTTACAGCCTTCAGTCCCAGAGCAAGGTTTGGCAGGAGCTTGCACTTGCTTTACAGATCTTCAGTGCTGGAATAAAATAGAGAAATGCAGAAACTGCCAGCCTGAACTTTCCTGATGCGGCTGTGTTTAACGATGTTAACGGCTAACTTTGCCCGCAGCAGGGTCTGCTCTGCGCCCCAGTCTGTCATTCCTCACCACAGACCCAGGAGGAGAACGATGGCTCTGCAAGGTGAGGTGAGCTGGCTGCGGGCAGCAAGGTGGGAAGGATTGCCGTCTCCCAACAAGGCGCAGCTCTGCCAGTCCCCCCACAAGAAGGTCCAGGGGCAATGACCAGGGTCAGGCCCGATCACTGGACAAGCCTGCAGTGATGAGGCTGGTGGGTCAGGACTGTGGCATCAAACATGGCCAGCCACAGACAGAGCTACAGCATGGCTCTGGCAATGACCAAGGGCCAGGGCTTGAGCTCAAAGGCAGTTCCCAACAGAGGGGAGGTCCTGGTAAGGATTTTCACAGTCCTCTCATACAGCAGTCTGGTCCCAGGTGACATGGGTGCACCACATCAGAGCTGGTCTTGGACACAGGCCCTCCAGCCGTGACCCCAGGGGGTTTATCAGCCTCGTCTACAAGCATGATGAAGGACCTGTGTCTTCATTTTCCACTGGGAAATTAACAGCATTTGAATTATTTTTTTATTTTTACATTACCCTTTATATTTTTATCAGGCATGACAAAGAGCATGAGGCTTATTTAAAGACACAGCAGAGGCTTAAAGTAAATGCATTCCACCTGTCAAAAAGGCTTTAGGAAGAGGAGAGACATGTTGGCATGGTGAAATAGCAAGGTGAGGAATGATAGTGAAAGCAATAAGGTATCCTTCAAAAACCTGAATTCATGTCCAAACAAGAAAAAAAGGAGGATTGCAATTTCTGTCTGATTAAATGTAAATACATAATAAATCAGGACAAAAAGAATTTGAGATACAACTTCCTACAAACACCTAAACTAATAATAGATCCTAGAAATAGGATGCTTGCCAGGGAGTCTACAGAGCCAACAGATGATCACGTATCAAAGGAGCTCTCAGAGAAGTTAGAGCAATGGCGGAAAAACAAACTAAATTTGTGACAACTTTGCTTACTGTGAAGGAGTTCATGAAGGTTCCCATGCTGAATCTTTAAGCCTGAAAGCATAGGATTACCTTTCAAAAGCGGTGTGTTTGGAATGTTCGTTCATTAGCAGCAAAATGGATAAATTACTCCAATATTCAGCCTGGAGTTCTGGCATGTGGCTGGGAGATTTGAATACTGGCTGTGGTGCATAGCTCCTCATATGATCCCAGGATAACCCAGGCTGGAAGAGACCTTGGGAGGTCTCTAGTCCAACCTCCTGCTCAGAGCAGGGCCAGCTCTCGTGTCAGACCAGGCTGCTCAGGGCTTTATCCAGTCTGGGCTTGGAAATCTCCAAAACTGGAAACTGCACAACTTCTCTCAGCGACCTGTTCACCTTCTTGGCTTTCCTCATGGTGAAAAAATGCCTCCTTAAGTCTGGACAGAAGCAGTCTTGCATTATACTGGGCATAATACTGAACCTGTCAAGACCCCCTGTAGTTTTGATCTAGGTTTGAAGTTAGCTTGGGGTGGGGGGTTCGATCAAAAGACCTCCAGAGAGCCCTTCCAAACACAAATATTCTACAATTCACGTTTGACAGAACTACTTTAACTGAGTGCTCTATATCTATATCAAATTATGCAGTCCGTTTTGTGTTATGGGTGTTATATGAACATATACAGAATAATAGACTTCTGAGAAACCTGACTGGTTTGGAGACTACCAGTAGAGCATATGGTGGAGAAAATGGAGATCTCTTCAAAGATGCACACAACCTTAGAGGCCAACCGGAGAGGTTATTGTTCCCTACCTGAGACCTTGCAGGAAACTGAGAATAGAAAGGACCTTTCCCCATTCAAAACTCAGTCAAGGAAGGGGTTGGAAAGTGTAAATATTCATGATCAGCTGTAAGCCTGGAAATACAACCCCAGGTTCCCAAGCTGAGAGGCAGTCCTTATGCTACTGCTGAACTTTTTCCCTCCTGCAACTTCATTCCCACTTAAGTTCCCGGAAGATTTATTGTGTTTCTCCTTTGAAGAATTGCTCTTTCATTTTGCCCCCCTGCTGAGGCCCGAGAGTTCACATAGTCCTGTGAAAGTGGTCTTCGATACAAACCAGCTGCAGCTCTATACTTTTTAACATATTGTGGTCTTCAAACCTACCAACCGCTTTTTAGACGTATAATGCCTATCTGTTCACTGCTGTGCTTTCATTCTGTTAAGTAGTGTTCTGCTCATCCTCCAGGTTGCTCATATATCTCATCCCTCCTGCTGCTATCCAGACAGGCTGATGGCTAACATTTTCCCTCTCTTTGCCAAGTCCTGGCCTTGACTCCCTCTTCTGCCATCTGGTACAACTTCATTGTTAATTTTGACATTGTTCCCATCACTCTGCTGAGTTTGGTGCTACCTCAAATGTCCTGCAGTTTAGAGGATGTCTCTCACCATCACTGTGTGTCATTATGGGATAGTCTTACCCAGGCCTTCTCAGCTTCTCTTATTGTCTGTACAGTTTGGCATTTTCTTAGTCACTTCTGCATAATCATTCATTTTTTTTCCAATGCACTCTGAAATATTGTCCCCTGCTAGGCACAAGCTTTCTGTGCACCAGCCTGTCATCTGCCTGTTGACCTTTTCTCTTCCACTTGGAACGGTTATGCAATTATCTAGCTTTGCCATGAAGAGATATCTTTTCCTCTCTGTTTTGTTTTTACTATTGATTTTTACTTTTGTTGCTTTGTCTTCTGTTGTCTTCCCAGGGGAAAGAGTTCTGCTCAAATTGAGATTTGGCACCAAAACGTTTAAAATCTGCTTGCTGTATGTATAAATTTGCTGTGTTCTGTCTCAATGTAGACTGAATGCAGTATTTTGTAAAATTCGACTTCAGCTTCTAGAGCCAACCTGACTGTCCTGCCTTCCTGTGGTTGCCAAACTTTGCACTCACCTTCAGGATCACTACCCTGCTTCCATTTGTCTCCGAGCCAGCAACACTACTTGGGACCATGAGCACAGCCTAGGGGCTCTTGATCCATTGGCTTGGAATACTCTGTCAGTGACAGAATGTACGCTTATTCTCTGCAAGTCATACTGGCACCGTCAAAAAGCCATCCCTGTACATAAGTAGCCTCTCCTGCTCTGCTCTGGTAAAGTCTACTTTCCCAAATGCATTTTTGTACAATTTCTGCAGAGAATATACAGAAACACGAACCCCAGGATACAGACCTTGTTCAAACAAATCTGCCTGGCCACCCATTTTTGAACTAAAATCTCTTTGCCAAATCATACCACTTACATTGCCTGGGCATATGGATGAATCCTAATTATGGAAATAAAATACATGGGCATACAAATTAGCAACATTATTCTTCACATAAATGACACCAAATGTACACAGTTTTCTCCTTTGCCAAGCAGAAACTGAAAACTACAGTAATGTCAAGATTCTAGCTTCTGTCCCTAAAAATATATTGATAATAGAATGGAAAAATGTCTTTAAAAAAAAAAAAAAAAGGAAGGGCAAGGTGATGCCTGAGAGGAGTTAAAATGCTATTTCAGAGTTTGAGTCTATTCTGAGGAAGAAGTCAAATTTTCATTAAATCTGTCTCAAATTTGGTTGTTTTGCCACAAGGGCTAGGATGCAATGTTTCTGAGACCTATATGATTTCAAAAGATTTCAATTAACTATTGTAGCATCAGTGTAACTCTAGCAATGTTTCAAAAAATGGAAGTAATATAAACAAGTTCATCTGTAGTTAGTGGATTAGGCACCTCTAAAGGCACAGTGGGATATAAACATATATAACTTTACACAAATGCAGAAATCAGACATCTGGGTTATGAAAGATCGTGTTTGTGTAATGGGCCCTTTGACGTTTCTCAGCATTGCTGTGTTTATTGTGGCTACCTTTGTTTCGGGGCTAGTATTTTGTCAGGCCAAGGAGCCTACAAATACTGAAAGGCTCACAAGCTGCCAGTAAGGCTTTGATGTGCAAGAATACTTCTTTAATTGTAGCAATAAAGAATGTGAATTCTGCTTCTAGAGTTCTTCTTAAGTGAGCCTGTTTACTTCTTGTAATAGCGTAAAAGTATCTGAGCAAAGTTAGCCTTAACAAAAGTTATGGATACTAATTAAACTTCCATCTCAATCCAATCCAACAGTATGCATCTTGATTGTGAGGAAACAATTCTTGTAACTCCAAGGCAGAAAAATTTCTAATACAGGGTCAAAAGTAGCATACCATTACATTTTATTCACTCCCAGAATAGGTGGAAACATGTAAGTGGCCTATTGGGAATGGCCCCAGGAATATCTGACTTGCTCAGCCATGACCTTTTGGACTGCCTTTTCAGGCAGCTTAGCCAGTCAACTCTCCGAGACACAATTTACAACATGACTCAGGCCTGTCGCTTCTTTTCGTCAACCTTCTTCTCCACCAGCTGCTGGAGGAATTAAATGCCGATACCAGATAAGTACAAAATTGTTAGCATCCCAGTCCTATTAGGAATATATGGACCACCCAGTTTTTACACAAGGAGTAGTGCTGAATGATTAATCTAACTCTGTCTGGGACAGACTCCAAATCAGAGAGTGCAGAGACCCCATTTCTTATCA
Organism: Balaeniceps rex; assembly: GCA_013401315.1. Lineage (NCBI taxonomy): Eukaryota > Metazoa > Chordata > Aves > Pelecaniformes > Balaenicipitidae > Balaeniceps > Balaeniceps rex. The sequence continues at coordinate 96,227 of VYZW01029384.1, read as the reverse complement.
GGAGAAGGAGTGCCTATAGTCTTTGAATGGCACAGTCCTGGTGTCCAAGCAAGGATGAGCAACACTGACAACTGATTAAAATATCCAAACCAGCTACTTGGAAGAGGGCAGTTAGGAATGTCTTGTCTACTGACCAGTGACACGGGGCCAAGGAAATTGTTATGGGAAAAACATACAGGACAATCAACAGTTTGTTTTACTGCTTTCCTTTCTGTCAAGACTGCTAAAGGTCTTTGCTACAGTACTGTCAGAAACCATTTTTTGCCTGGTCAGTTTAGGAACAGGAAGAATTTCCGGAGCAATCTTCTTGTGCTTGACTCAATGCCCGCAAGCAAAGTGCATGAAAGACACTCTTCAAGTCAAAAGTTAAAATGAAGACCAAGATTTCACATGGTATCCATATTCATCCCACCTTCAAATATACCTTACTGGGACTGTCCATTTGCTGAAGGCTTGATCTGTGTAAAAAAACCCAGTAATGTCTCTCAGCAGCATCTCTTAGATGAACAGGATTGTGCACCTCAGGCTGTGAGCTCAGGGTGCTAAGCATCTCTGCTGAACACAGACTACTTTGGGTCAGAGTCCTGAGAAAAAAAAAATTACATAAAACCAGCAAAGGGTAGCCTAGATATGGAATGGAAAGAAGACAAACTACACATAGTTGACTAGCATACATGGTAATGGTCTGGGGGAAGCACGTAGAACATTTCCATCCTAACCCGCTTCTTCAAATACAAAAGTCAATCCTGTTGAGTGACTGAGGTAAGGAAAAGGTTGCCATTTTGCTGGACAGAGTGGGGACAGGGGAATTACACTGGGGGTGCACCTACGGTTCATATTTGCCATGGTAAGAGAACAAGAAAAAAATGAGCTATGCAGATCTCTCTGTCAAAGGAGGAAAATTCTGACTAGAAAAGGAGATTTTGAACCATTTGCAAGATGAATGAATTGAACAAGCAGATTCTGTGGCTCTGCGGTGCTGAGGAAAATCAAAGATGAGCAACCAGGAGGGGTCCAACCCAAGGTGGAAGGAGTAACTGGGAAACCCAGTCCAGTGACAGCTGAAAAAAGACAATACAAACACATGAGGAAGCCCAGGAGGACAAACCTGTAAGAAATGAGAACTTAAAGAAAAGCTATAGTATTTGCAAAATGTTGGTTTAAAAACATATAATCCCATGCAGTTGACACTGCTGGTATCAAATAAAGAACCAGACTAAGCCCACCATGCCCCCCATCATCACCAGAGGACCCAAAAGTAGGGCGGCTTCTCATTTTAGTGAATGTTGCTTCTGTTTCCCACTAGTGAAGAACACAGCCTGATTGAAAGGGTTCCTTTGCAAATGCTATCATTATTTTAAACCCTCTGGGTCAAATTCTTTTTGTACTCAAGTAAATACTGAGTAATAACAATTTACACTGGTCCTATAAGAAATAGTCAAGGAAAAGGGGTTTAGCCATAACTCATGAAGGTAGTTTTTCTTGCATCAGAGAAAAGCTATCCCTGCAAAAAGGATTTTAAAGGTTCTTGTAGCCACAATATGAAAACTACTTCTCTACAGCATTCAAACCCTTCTGCTTTACTATTAAAGATAATACCACATAAATACAACTTAATCCAGGCATCTGAATGGCCTTCTGAGTGATCTTTCCAATTTTATACACAACAAATCTGATAAACAGAGATTATATAAAGAGAAATGCTGGAACATTACAGCATAAGTATAGCACAGACTAATTTCCTTCTTTTCAAGTAATCCCAACATATACAGCCAGAGGAGTCTAATAATTAGAAAAAAACTGACTTCTGTTAGGAAAAAGAAAACAATTCCTGTTAAAAAAATTCCCTGACTTTGAGCATCCTTTACTTTGTGCTGAATATCTTTAAATGCTTAAGATTCTAAAAGCTCTGTATCACAAAAGAAACCAAATTTCTGCTTTTTTTTGCTTTTTTTTTTTAATATACTGCCACTATCTCTGTTCTCAACAGCCCTGTCAGCCCAAAAAACAAGAATAAACATGATAAGGAGGAACAAAAATAGAAATATCTGTTAGGAATAGGGGTAAAAACAAAATCTTAAAAGTATTTAGGACAAAATTATCACAGATAACCAAACTCTTGGATGCCCATTCCTCAGGGAGATGGGCACCAGAAGAAACAGAGTGTACAGAAGTTGGTGCTAGGACCAGAAAACACAAGCCATAGAGCAGTGGGTAGAGAAGATTTGTGAGAAAAAACCTGTAAAGACCTGTATTCACACTTGGAAAAATGTGATGATTCAGATACTGACAGCCACTTGAAAGATGATCCTGAAGAAGAGCACTAGCTTTCTTGTGAAGTCATTCTGTCATAGTTTAAATTGCATTGTTTATTCCTCTAAGCAGGCAGATAAGCCTGAGAAACACAGGAACGTACAAATGCATTTCTAAGTGGAATGTCCTGCAACATAAAAATAATTGAAGTAATAATCCTGTGGTCCTCTAAATAGCTATCGTCTGTACTTCTTGCGTGCAGTTAAAGCCAACCAAATAATGCTGATTATTTGGCTGCAGGATGAAATGCTGAAAGGACTGGAACATGGAGAGGCGTGGTGCAATTCCAACAGGACAAGGAAGACTGTGCACAGAGGCGCTCCACTAGCACAGGCCACTGCAAAAATCTGGCACTGGGGAGGTAGTAGTCATCATGTACAGGCAGGCGTGGGCAAAATGAAGGCCACTGAGGTAGGGAAGTATCTGCAGTACAACGTTATTTCACTAACCTTGCAAAGTTGCCATCACAATTATTCTTGCAGAGCAGCATTTTCTAGTAACTTGCTAGTTTATTTATAAAACAAAATGGCTAAAGCCAAGTGGTTCAGTATAAATAATGAAAATCTCACAAACAGTTGGAACCAGACATGCAGGACAGGCACCAGCAAGAGGCATAATACAGAGTCCGATGGCTACCTGTGAGGGGGGCATCAGGGAGGCAGGAATGGGTCCCTGAAGTCGTGTGTGGTGGCTTGCTAAGGAGAAACTCCACCTGGTCTTTCCTGTCTTTATTCAAGGAGCTGGAGAAACTACCACCACATTTCATGTCTGCCAGCGGTAAGGCATAGGATGAGCTTTGCACGTTGGGTCAATGTGCTGACTTAACAGAGTACAGGATCTGAGATGAGAGCATTGTCCCATCTATTACTATGAGCCCATGTGGATGCATGGTTATTTCCAGGGCTTGCTGGAAACCCACTGCTGGACTGCTCTGAGAGGCCCCAAGCATCCCCACAGCCCTTGCAGGGAGTCCAAACAAGGCTGGAAGGAAATCTCACTTAGTGCAAAGCCCAGAAGGTATGTGCAACTTCTTCACTGCATAAAATTGCATTCATCTACTAAGGACACAGAACTGTTGTGTGACAAATGTGGCCAACTTCAGTGCTTGGATTCAAAGTCTTACGGATTGTACCACCACCAACATCAGGTGCCCTTGCCTCCTCACAGCGCTCAGTATTCACCAGATAGCTCTGAGCAATGCAGAAAGAGGTCATAAACTCTACAAGTCAGCCAACCAACAAGACAGGACAATACACTTCTCTTTGGAAATGGGATATTATGCAGTGCTCCCTGCTCTCACAGCATTGCCATCTGGCGAGTAAAGGCCAGGGTTTGCTCTAATTAGTTGTCTCCATCTGCACAAACCAGGACCTACAAAATGTCCTACAGATCCACTTCAAACTGAACATCTGCGTGGGCTGTGTCTAGAAATGAAAGCCTGAGAAAAGGGCTCCACTTAGTATTGTGAAAGATAGGTTTTACCCATTACACACTTTCAAATCTAAATTCCTCTGGGGCTTTGCTGACTTCCAGAGCAAGCCCCTGAAGACAGAGAATTACACCAGTATGCTGATAGCAGATTCAAACCCCTGATTTACTGCTCACTAGCTCAGAGCAGAAAAGCTGAAGTATCACTCCATCCCTCCTCCTCCTCCTGGAACTCTCTCTGCCCTCTGGTATATAAAAAACGTATTTCACAGCTCCAAACAACAATTCTTTTTGGGACTAAGGTGTAACGCCTTCCCCCAGTCCAACCCAGCCGTCAGCGCGATGCAGCGGTCCCCGAGGTCTGCCGAGGACGGTGGCAGCAGGCAGCAGCTGTCCCTGCCGCCTGCCTCCCGCTGAGTTTCTCCTGCCTCATCCTACGGGAGCGGAGGACAGTGAGTCCCGCAGCCTGCAGGTGTCTCCCAGCGGAGGAGGCTGCGGAGCCCCTTGGGATCATGTGTGGTACCCGAGCAGATGTTCACTTGCTCTTGGTGCTCTTTGTGAGACAGACCCTCTCTGATCCTGTCAGCGGGCTGAAGCACACCGACTACGAGAGGACGGCCGCGCTCCCGCGCCTGCAGCTGCTCCTTTAACGTACAAAGGCAGGATTTCAAGTGAAGAGAAGAATGGGAGTCTGGCTGCAGCGTTTCCTTCACTGCTACAACAACAGATTGGAAGAAGCTGAGAGTTTTGATGCCTGGAAAACTGGATTCTGAATCGTGAGAGGCTTTGAACCCCCTCCTCCCAAATAAAACAAAACCCTTTGACTTCTCTCAGCAGGAGGGGGAGGGAGGGCGGATTTACCATGAAGACAAATCGAAGATGCAGAGCCCTGCTAGCAGTGAGTCTGAATCTGATGGCTCTCCTCTTCTCTACAACAGCTTTTATCACGACCCACTGGTGTGAGGGCACACAGAGGGTCCCCAAGCCGAGCTGTGGGAAAGAGAAGAAGACAAACTGCCTCAACTACAGCGGGAATGAGACTGCAAATGAGACAAACCAGAATGTGGTTCATTACAGCTGGGAGACGGGAGATGACCGCTTCCTTTTCAGGTATTTCCACACTGGGATCTGGTACTCCTGCGAGGAAAATATCAATGCTGCTGGTAAGTATAAACCAACTTCCTTCCAGCTTGTGTTGCTTTGTGTTTGGCTCAGTGTGATAAACACACAGGCAAGCTGTTCTGTGCTGTATCTTAAAGCAGATTCGCCCTGCAGAGAGAGGCAGGATTTTAACAGTTCTTTGTGGAAAAGCAACCTGTTTCCAGCGAGAGCAAGGATTTGCTTGTTTACCTGCTGGCTGATGCAGGATCTGTGCTCTAAATCCAGCTGAACCTCTGATAAGCAATATATGCTACCCTCATGGGCACTGCAGCCAGAGACTAGTCAGTGCTTCCCTTCTGGGAGCTGCTCCATGGAGCACACAAAACACAGCGGCTGGTAGTTGTTAAGGAGATTCTGACATCTAATTGTAATTGGCCCCAAAATAACTCCTAGGACACTGGTCTGAATGACAGGGAAAGCACAAAAGTCACGGTTGTTATCAGGCTGTAGCCTCGACTTCCTCTTTTCTGGCATCCCTTAAGTAAATGACCACCCACACACCCTTCCTGGGGGCTGGATTGTGATTGTATGTTTATTGAAGTAGAGAAATGGCAGTTAAAGGGCACACCTGGGCCCAAGAAAGCTCATTTCTGTTCCCTGCTTGGCCATTTACTTGCTGAGAACCGCTCAGGAAGACATCTCTCCAGCTTATCAGTGCATTCATTTCCTCTGCTGTACCCTGCACTTACCAAGAAATAAAACACTGGAGGGTGGATGGAAGGTAGCAGCCATGGGACTGATTTAAGTCTCAACAGATGCAAACTAACATTCCCTTCTCCCAGAGCTGTCTGGTAGAGCTAACATCCAAACTGCTTTTGAAAGAGCTTTTTTCTAGATTATGTGACTGGAAAATAAAGTTTACAAATGTGACACAGTATAAGAGGGGCAATGGTGGCTCAGGGATGCAGGTTCCTGTCTGCTGGGCTGTTCCCATGCTATCCTGGCATTGCCCAAGGAGTAGACTGGGGAGTTGGTCCTTCACCACTGTTGGAAGAGAGGAACAGTTAATCATCCTATGTGTTGTGTCTCTGAGGACACAACCTCCCCAATAATGGGAAGTTTATGGATTCTTGGTAAAACTGCTCTGTAAGAATGTACTATAAAGTGGGGCAAATTGTAGAGCAGTTCAGTCCATTTCATCCCAAGGTGCTGTGTATACTCGCTGGTATTTTTGAGGATAGTGCTTCAAGGACTAGTTGGTCGTTAAAACTCAATTCAATGTATGAAAAGGAAAGTTCATGAACTCCACCTTGGGACTGTCAATAAACAGCTCCATGCTGAAATGAGTGCACCTAAGTGACCCTCTTGACGTTAGAAAAAAGTATAGAAAAAAGATGATTTGTCTACCTGATTTGGAAATAAACTTAGGCCACAGCAGCCTGAGTGAGCAGCCTAAAACACTCTGGCTTTTTGAGTGTCTCAGCTGGGATTGGGATGATCAAGCATGCCCACATTTCTGGCAGATATTGAAAGCTTTCCAAGCCAAGATTTATGTGTGAGATAACTTGTAACAGTGTGACTCTAGCCCACTCAGAAAACTGAGTTATCTGTGGGAGAAGAGAAATACAGTGATCTATTCTGTACTGGGTAAACAAAGCTGTGCTGTAGTGGGTGATTTCAGGAGATAGCTGGAAGCCAGCTTTAGAAAGTTGTGGTGAAAGCAGGAGCGAGGGGTTTGTTTCTCGCCTCCCCACACCGCCACAGCAGCCACATGTGTGTTTCCTCTTATTTGAAACACTAACTTGGTGAAAAGTACTCTTAGCTAGCAGACCAGGAGTGACCAACTTTAGAAAGAATCCAGCCAGGTACGGGGATATATTGGCTTAGACAGACAGCTGCCTCATTCAGGATTTACCATATTTTTTTCTGGTAAGGACAGGAATGGTGTAATGGACACGGGTCTAAATTTGTCCCTGAGAGTGTCAACATAAAAGATCCATGAAAGGTCTTCATTCAGACTTACTGCTTTGCAATACCAGACTCTCATGGCCTTTTGCAGCCTGGCTGGTGATCATTTTATCTGAGCTCCAGAGCAGCGAGGCACCAGCCAGCCCCAGTCCAGCAGCACTGTGATCATGCTTATACACACACCCACAATGCTCAATATATCTGTGAGTAATCCATCCCTTAGGCTCATCACACTGTCCACAACACACTTACTGACCACAGTCCTGTAGGTATCACAAGTCATACAGTCACCATGTTGTTAATAAACACCCTAGGATGCCAGGAGAACGTCATGAAAATACCACTAAGCAGACAGACAGTAGTGTATTAAATTAGCCAAAAGCACTAGCTTGAATGCACTCCATACTTTCGTAACACCTTCCTTAAAGCTTTGCCAATAGCATACTGAAAATGACTGCAACAACAGCCTTCCTCCAGGCAAAGTCCTTTCAGTAGCCACTCCCTAGCCTCACACCTCTGTCAGCAGAACACATGGCCACAGCCTCTGGTCAGCACCATTCCTACAGCTCCTGACCCATCCCTGATTCCTCACTGCCAATGTATGAAGCTAAGCAACATGAATCCCGCCAGGAACACATGAATGCCGGTAACACTCTCTGTGGTTGTGATGCTGTCAAAACACTCCGGAGACTCCTAACATTCCCAGCTGTGAACACATTCTTCATCTTGTCAGCAGGCTTTTAATTTCTCTCTCCCTACAGTCACAGTACTGTCAAAACTTTCTGCTCTCTGCACTGGTGCAGCTGCAACACACCAGTGCAGACACAAGAGGACCAGTTCCCAGAAGGTCGATACTGCAAGGGACAGGGTTGCAGGGCTTCCAGCTGGCTGGAGGGGCTGGGACTCGGTCGCACCTTAAAATGACATTTAGGCTGCAGTCAAACAAAATTTTTTAGTGTCTTCTCCTCCCACTGTGCATCTGAAATGACTGTTTAGATTCCAGAGGTAGAGGTGCAAAAAACATGCCATACGCTCTCTGTACAGAGATTAGTGAAGCGGGCCTTCGTCTTATTGCGGGTTTCTAGGTTTCACTGACATCTCTAACAGAGATTGAATGCTGTGATTATTTCTGAAATAATTTGTGAATCTAGAGTTTATTTTTATCCAGCATGTCTAGGATGGCTAAAGAATCCAAAAAGCATTTAGCACCTGAGAAATATGGTTGTGAATCACCTCTGGGAATAGAGGGACTTGAGCACATACATTCCATTGTCATTATTTAGCACAATTTCTGACTCAAAAGTATGCTGAATCCCAGTCTACCAAAAAGAGGATGAAGGCTTTCTTTTTCAGAGTGCGTTCAATGCTTTAGATCCCACATGGATGGAGGTACCTTCTGTAAGAGCAGTGCACCTAATCTCCAGAAGGGGATGGAGCTAAAGCACAGCCTATGAGCTCTGTACTCATGCTGGTCACCAGTCCTGTTCTGCACTCGCATGTTGCCCAGGGCACTTGGTGCCTCTTCCTGGGCCATGAATTTCTTGGCTGTGGCCAGGCGTCTCAGAGCCAAGCTCTCTATCATCTAATTTCTTTTCGAATAAGAGTGCATATCTTATTTCACACCTGCAGTTTAGGTCTGTGCTTGTGTCGGTACTGGACACCTGGATACCAGACAAGTGATGTGCTAATAGCAGCAGTGGTAAACTAGCTGGTAGATTCCGTGACTCAAGAACATACATGCCATGAAAAAATTAACACATGAAGCAAGCAAGGTGGCATACCTTATCCTAACAGGTAGAGGAGTTTGAGAGCTGGGAAGCAATAACAAGTTAGCTGCTTTTGCTCAATAGTGTGTTTGCTTTGATTTTAATAGACAACCCCATGAACTCAGATCTTGTTTTATTTGCTAATGAACAGACAATCTCAGTAATAACATCCACATTCAGAGGGAAAAGCATCCACCTAGGTGCCTTTTAAGAGTACTATCCCATTAAATAAACAACAAGCTTTTTCATGTTGCTCACCACGCTCCATAGAAGTCAGGGAGATCAGGAACAGGTATGCATAGGCTTGTTTTGTATTCTTGGAATTATATTTTGAGGACAAGGGGTCTGTAGCTCTTTGTATGTTCTGCACCACGTATTCCTTAGCACTCTTTAAAGATTAAATGGTAGGGTGGAACTTACATTGTATGTAAGGATGCATCAAAATGGGCCATAAATATGGACATTAAATGCACATTTGAGAAGGAGCCAGAGAACGAGAGAGGTGCATCCTGCAGAAATTAATAATCTGTAACATATAAAGACATGAACTTGCCATACACTTTCACAGATCCAGAGCGGTACTGCATCACCCTTCTCCCCTGCCACTGTGTGATAATAAGCATATGTGATTCACTGTAGGTGGTTGTCCAGAGAGAGGGACCAGGGAGAAGCACCTTGTGAGTATATAATTAAAAGCAAGAGGAATTGGGAATTCCTGTTGGATTATGAGAAATATAATTGGCATGACTGAAAACTGGTGGGTTTATTGCTAGTAATAAATTGCTAGTTATAAATTGTTTAGGAAGGAGAGAGTGGTAAAAGAAATTGAGGAGGTAGAGCTCTATATTAAAGATAAAATTTCCAGTGATAGAGGAACTGAACCCAGGGGGCCTGGATAATCTCCATCTGAGGATGTTGAAATAATTGGCACATGAAAATGCAGGTTTAGTAGCAAGAATCTGCACATTGCTGTATTCAAAGAAGACTGGAAAAAAATGATACAGGCCACTTGACCCAGCAACCCTAGGACAGCTTTCAGGGAAAGCACGCAGTACATGGCAACAAAAGGGTTTTTATTAAAGGTAGTGTTTTGTTAAAGGTAAATCTTTTAACAAGATGAATCACTTCTTAGACAAGGGCAATGCATTAGACCCAGTCTCTATGGATTTACAAAAAAAAAATTGATGGAATGTCCCACTGAAAATTCTTTACAGAAGAACTACAGAGAGCAGAGAGAATGGTAACAACGTAGTGATAGATGTAGACATGCTTCCACACCGGGGAATGCTAAACAGCCTGAGCCTCTTCAGACTGGAATGAAGATACACTGTACAGAGAACTATGATATTGGTGGGCATCAACAGGGAATGACAGAGATCAGACAAGAAATATCCTTCACTGCTTCCACGATTTAAAAACAATAAGGCATAACAGACAAAAAGAAATACTCCTTCCTACAGAGCTCCCTGCCAGGGAATGTTGTGAAGGCCAAAACTGCGGATTGCATGCATCCAGGAGGAAACATCCATTCGTGTTACTAACATGATGATTTGAGAGCAACCTTTGACCAGGAAGTCCCCAAACTACTGATGCAGTACTGATATCACAAGGGGGGTACATGAGCAGAATCATCCTCTATCCACCCCTTTGTTCTTCCCTAAATATCTGTCATTGGATGACGATACACAGATAGTGAAGTAGGTAGACCTTTTGCTTGAGTTTGTGGTGTAGATTTTAGTTTATATTATTTATTATGATGGGGATGAATAGAGAGATTGTAAACTGATTAAAGAACAGTCTTACAAGGAGGCCGTGGCAAGTAATATAAAAAGGGAAATTATCACAATGGAGATCAGATATTTCTAGTTGTCCTCAAATTTGGTTTTGGGACTGATTCTGTTATTGCTGAGATTAGTGATCTAGAAAAAAGAACTAGGGATACAATTCATATCACCTAATTCATTAAAAAAAAAAGGCAAGGTGAATCCCACAGCAAACCTGTAGACATCAGCAAATGTAGATATCTGTGCCTAAACTGATCAACATCATCATTACAGTCAGTAGAGAGTACTGAGTACTTCTTGGGGAGATTAAATTCCTCCTCATATGGGATTAACTGAGCCCTGGGATTACACATTTTCCTCATTGGCCAAAAAGAAGTCTGTCTAAGAAGTTGCCATTTCTAACACAGAAGGCTTAATTTCAAGAGAATAATCCTACTTTATATGTGCTCCTTACATACGCTGTGACACAAAGTCTGGGAATAATTGCATTACAGAGGAGAGATTTTTCTGCATAACTAAAACTGTGAGCTGGTCTGATAGAGTTGTAAGAATAATATTAAAATAATTTAAAAAAAAAACCCAAAACCCCACCAAACACTAAGGCATAAGATTCCGTGAGGTCACAGGTAGTTACCAATTGTGAGCAAAAGATAAGAAACAAGTTGTGGGCCAGTATTTGACTGTGGAGTGACTGTGAGCTGCAAAGTGCTGCAATATAAAGGAAAAGCATTATTCTAGGGAAGAATCAGTACGGCTGTGCAAGGCACAGGTAACACCAGTGCATTTTGTTAATGCCATCATGCATAGTTATGCTAAGAAAAAGGGGGAGGTGAAATAGGTGCAGAGTGGGATTTCCAAGGTAGTTAAGGAAAAGAGAATCTCATTCAAGAAAAGAAAAACTGGTCCTCTTTAGTATAACAAATTGAAGATCTAGAGGGGGTGTGGTGGTACCTTATATCTAGATGGATAAATATCAAGAAAAGAATATGACTTAAGTAACTTGTCCTTGAGAAAAAAGGTGAAAATCCAAGGAGGTGTTCCCAGAAAGTACATCTCTGGACTTCACCTCCACAGAGGGCAGTGTGAGCAAAGGAAATCCATGGGCTGAAATGGATGTTTCTTAAATTCACAGAAAGAACTGTACAAGGGAAGAGGAATGTTTCTGACCTGAGGAAGCTTGGAGTGAGTCCTGTGTAGCTGATTCATTGGTATCTTAAGGATGTCTGAAAGGAGCTGCCATGGTTTGACTGCCTTGCTCACACCACGTCTATATTATTTTACATGACATCCATGCTTCAGGGTTGTCACTGGTCACCAGTGGGAGCCAAGAAAAAAATAGTTGCTGACTTGATGCATATCATGTTCTCTGGCGGGTTTTATGCCTTCTCTAAAGCATCAGAAATTGGCTACAGGTGGAGACAGTATGTGAGGAGGTTGCTTTGCTGCTGTTGACATTATTAGAGCTTCTCAGTGTCTAATAGGTATGTCTGCTCATGCACTGAACATTAAACTGATGATCTAATTTGGGATCAGAAGAGAAATCTCCCTCAGGCTAGATAACAGGGATAGTAACAATTTTTTGCCTTCCTTTGCAACATGGGGAAGGGTCCATTTCAGAAAAGCACTTGTGAACTCCTCTTAATAAATCCTTGGTTTTTTGCTTACAGGATAAGATAGGCCTGGCCATAGGAATTTAAGCTGTATGGTAAGAGTCTTAAGATCTGTTCACGTTCCTCACAATGACTCTTGCTCTCTTCCTGTGGCACGTGATAGCTGTGGTTTCTGTGGTGGTGATTGCTTTATTACAGACCTTCAGTTTCTTATAGCGTGTTGGGGCCTTTTTGTGTCTGCAGTGCACTCGGAATTTTGGATTTTAGGCCCTCCTGAACCTGCGAGACAGACTAGCTGTATGAACATCTATCATACATGAAATGTGGAAATAAAATCCCTGCAGGCTGAGACTCATAACAGAGTAAAGTAAGGGACTAGGCAGTGAACTGCTCCTTATTTGATAAGTTACTCTCTATCTCATGAGCAAAAAGCTTTCTCTTTGGATGTGTCTGTCCTCAACCATTTAACCCAGTAGTCTTAAAGGAGGTGTCTGATAGTTCCTTTTAAATGGACTAAACATCAAAGTGCTGGAAGACTAAAACGTAGGTCCCATATTTCAAAGAGAATTGAGGCGCTTACCCTGCTGCCAGTTAGTGCAAAATATGAATAGATGCATTCAGGGCTACAGAAATAAATATGGGATGGAATATCAATTATCATGATATCCGCACGGTTTTTAAATTACACCAGACTCAGTACTGATTTTAAAACTTTCCTTGTATGGAATTAACAGAACTGGCTTACTGACAGATCTCAGAATGGGAACTTGCCAGGGAATAGGGCTGTTTCTAGCAGGACCCTCTGTTAAACATGAATTGGTGTAATATTATTCAGTGTTCTGGTTGGTAAACAAAATGGTAATATAAATCTTTGCTGGTCTAGCTTACAAATGAAACAAGGACTACAGAAAGCAGTAAATAATGGGAAGCAGATGTTCTTTCTATAGAATGACATGGCTTGTAGAATAGTCGCAGGCAAACAAAATTCACTTTAAGGTGTCCCACCTTGCATTGGGCTGGATTTGGGCAGGGAAAAGGACATAAACTATGCTTACAATCTGGGAAATTGATTGGGAAGCAGAGCCACTCACTAGATGCCTAGACTTACTAGATTTGGAGAGACCAAAAAACACATTGTACTGTCATTCAGCCTGATTTCACTTTGCATCACCTGCCCAGACAAAAACCACTGAATGAGACTTTGTTGCAAAGTTATTAGGTACAAGCTTGGAAATAAGGTTCACAAGAAGAAATGCAAGCACAACTTTTTTCACTTGATTTCAAAAACGGGATATTCATTTGCAGTGTACTGTGTGTGAATGTCTTACTGCCCATCTTGTTAACTTCCTTTAAAAGTCTGTGGCTGAAAGGTTAAGGTTGTCTCAGTTTCCATACTCCAGGTCAGGTGTGCCTGCCTGGAAAACAGGACACCTCAACCCAAAAAGCAACTGAGCATCTTTCAGTAGGCAAGGTGGGAAAAGTTTCTGGAGTTCACTTTGAAGCAGGCAGCCTAAATTGCAATGGCTAAGAGGAACAGAGAGCGGACAGATGGGCAAGCCAGGGAAGAAATACTGTTATGGTGCTAACTGTGGAGAAGAAGTACAGGCTGATGTGGCACAGGCTCTGACATTCAAGGTCGCCTCCCCTCCAGCCATCTCTTTGCCTCTTACCTACAGTCACTTGCACGTGTTTCAAGCTGCAACCTCAGGACTCGTGTTCACAGCAAGATGCCATGCCATCAGAGTAATGCTCTGTCCCGAATCTGTCTTTCCCTCCATTTTGGCACATGTCAGCTTTTGATGTTTTCATTTTCTGGAGTAATCCCATCCGTCAAAAGGGGTTTCCTTCTTTGCTGTCAGTGACTTTCACCTCTGCCTGCCCTGCTTAAGTAACTCCAGAGCTAGGGCACAGATCCAATGCAAATACTCTGGTTGGGCATTACCTGGAGAGAAGCACTGGCATGGTTAAAAGATAATCCACATTGATCCACAGCTAATAATTGGAAAAAGTGGGAGCTATTGAACTACATTTCTTCTACAACCAGGGCTTTAGGGTCTTATTGGTTACTTACTCCTTTGATCTTTGTTAATCACCAGCTTGAATGGAACTGCTAATGCAGTCACATGGGAGATTGTAGAAGGCATGTCAGCCTTCATACAAAGAGGTATATATATCAATCTTCTGTGAAGAGCATCATTTCTAGTCTTTCATGGTTTCCTGGAGAGACGTTATAGACCCACAGATACAGGACCCCCGATAACCAGTTTATTTTGGCATATTTACATTAGCACAGAGTAAGCACAGTGTGGCAGATGGTCAGCTGTGGGATGAACAGGTGAAAACCCTCCTCTCCCCATTCTGCGGTTTAAAATGTTTAAAGCAACTCAGAACTCTCTGCCTGATTAAATGTTTTCCAGATTACTAAGTCAGGTCTAAATTGACATCAGAATCATGGAAAGACTCTCTCAGCACCATTGTTTCCTTGATTCTCCCAATCATTTAAGAATCTGAGCTATTTTCCAGCACTCCGAATGATAGATGTGTGTACACATCCATCAGGTCTTACCAAGATAATCAGATGAGTCTTGTGACTTGGAAGTGTTTCAGTCAGACATGATTTGAGAGCAGCCTGTGGAGATGTTTGCTTTCAGATACTGTGCAAGATTTTTCACATCAGGGAGAGTTTCAGTGCAGAAAATGGAGTTGCCATGGCACATAGTCCCAGTTAGCACAAATGCGCTGGGGTGTTCCCTGCTCTTCCCCCACCCTCTGCCCCCTGCACTGTGATCTACTGCTCCAGCGAACTGAAGGGGAAACTCCAGAGTATGGATGATACATCTCTAACAAAATGATTACCATTTCTTTGTGAATACGTGAATTGAGGAAAAGTGCATGCCTGAAATGAAAAAGTGGAAAACTTTAAGCTTTTCCACTTTAAAAGGTAGAAAGTTTTAAGAGTTTGAGTTTGCTGCAAGAGAACAGTAGTATAGCATTCAGATTTAAAAACAACCCCAAAAGGGAAAAAGATTGTGAGTTATCTCAGCAGAGGTTGAGAAATTGAGCAAATTCTCATGTTACTTAGAAGTAAGAGAAATGTTGATGGGCAGCAGCTATGAATGACAGCTGTCAGAGAGAAAGCAATTGTTTTCATAGTTCAAGATATATTTTAGTGTAATTCTCTGTGAACTTGTTTATTTTCCAGAAAAAATATCGGTCCAGCAAAATCAACATGGTCAACTGGAAAATGTTGATTTTGCAGATTAATACTCAATTTTTCATTAGAAAAAGATTCAATTAAATACTCTGTCTGGGATCAGTTTAATCAAAAGTGGAATATTTCACTACTTAATTAACCTGAAACAGCTCAGTTTGAGTGAGCTCATTAACCTGTATTTTCCCTAATGTAGTACTTTATTTCACTGAAGTTGGGTTGCAGTCCTCAGCCTTGTCTAGGCTGGGATCCCTTGAGGGTTATATCTTTTTTTAGACAAACACAATGAATTTACTCTCAGTAGATGATGTGGGATCTCATCAGAATCACATGACTCCAGATATAACTGGAGAGATAAAGATTTGTTAGGGCCTATTGGGAAAAAAGGGGACCTTGTCTTTCATAGGCTGGGAGCCAGAGTGTTACTAAAAGGGAATGCTGTTCAAATGAAATTTAATCGTTTAAATTTCCATCAGAACTGTACTTTTGAACTCATAAAATTTTATGCAGAGCAAGTGAATACAGACAGCTTTTTCCTTTTTTTTGCAAGATGAAAAACAGAGTTGTAACAGAGATCCTTCTTTCAGTCAGAACTACCGGATTTATTTTAAGTCAAATTAACTAGAATATTTTGAAACTGTGTGGTTGGAAGACATACAAACTAGGATTTTTCAGAGTTGTTTTTATTTTGCTGCCCTGGTTATTAATGAGGCATTTATCACTGGCTCAGAGAGGAAAGAACTCAGAACATAGGACCAATAAGTATGATCCAGGGTATCGGCTTCTAGTCCTTGCTATTGCAACAGCCATGTTATAAACTTAGAATAGAATCATAGAATCATTTGGGTTGGAGAAGACCTTTAAGATCATTGAATCCAGCTGTAAACCTAACACTGTCAAGCCCCACTAAACCATGTCCCTAAGTGCTGCATCTACCCGTCTTTCAAATAACGCCAGGGATGGTGACTCAACCACTTCCCTGGGCAGCCTGTTCCAGTGCTTGATAACCCTTGCAGTGAAAAAATTTTCCTAATATCTAATCTAAACCTCCCTCGGCACAACTTGAGGCCATTTCCTCTCATCCTATCACTTGCTACTCGGGAAAAGAGACCGACACCCACCTCGCTACAACCTCCTCTCAGGTAGTTGTAGAGAGCGATAAGGTCTCCCCTCAGCCTCCTCTTCTCCAGGCTAAACAACCCCAGGTCCCTCAGCCGCTCCTCATAAGACTTGTGCTCTAGACCCTTCACCAGCTTCATTGCCCTTCTCTGGACATGCTCCAGCACCTCAATGTCCTTCGTGTACTGAGGGGCCCAAAACTGAACACAGTACTCGAGGTGCAGCCTCACCAGTGCTGAGTACAGGGGAAGGATGACTTCCCTGGTCCTGCTGGTCACACTATTCCTAATACAAGCCAGGATGCTGTTGGCCTTGTTGACCACCTGGGCACACTGCCGGCTCATGTTCAGCCAGCTGTCGACCAACACCCCCGGGTCCTTTTCCGCCGGGCAGCTTTCCAGCCACTCATCCCCAAGCCTGTAGCGTTGCATGGGGTTGTTGTGGCCCAAGTGCAGGACCCGGCACTTGGCCTTGTTGAACCTCATACAATTGGTCACAGCCCATCGATCCAGCCTGTCCAGATCCCTGTGCAGAGCCTTTCTATCCTCAAGCAGATCAACACTTCCACCCAGCTTAGTGTCATGTGCAAACTTACTGAGTGTACACCCGATCCCCTCATCCAGATCATTGATAAAGATGTTAAACAGAACTGGCCCCAACACTGAGCCCTGGGGAACACCACTCGTGACCGGCCTCCAACTGGATTTAACTCCGTTCACCACAACTCTTTGGGCCCAGCCATCCAGCCAGTTTTTTACCCAGTGAAGAGTATGCCTGTCCAGGCCATGGGCAGCCAGTTTCTCCAGGAGAATGCTGTGGGAGACGGTATCAAAGGCTTTACTAAAGTCCAGGTAGACAACATCCACAGCCTTTCCCTCATCCACTAAGCGGGTCACCTTGTCATAAAAGGAGATCAGGTTAGTCAAGCAGGACCTGCCTTTCATAAATCCATGCTGATTGGACCTGATCTTCTGATTGTCCTGTACGTGCCATGTGATGGACTCAAGATGATCTGTTCCATAAGAATATGAACACTTAGAATATTGTCTTAAAGCCTATGCTTTGTTGGTGTGTTTTCTGCCCTCTTCCTGATTTCCAGTCTAAACCACCAGTTTACTGAGGTATACTCTGGACAAATCCAACCACTGTTGTGCAGTGTGGGGTCCTGAAGACAGGAGCAAACAAACCATACATTTTATACAACGGGTGGAATAAACAGTAGAATACATGTGGGTCTCCCAAAGGCTTAAAGTCAGAGTGATCCCAGTGTGCACATTGAGCTTGGAAGTACATCTGTGTGCTATAGTTTAGACCCAACCTATGTGCACCTAGACCCGCATTTCCAGCTGCCCTATATAGCTCTCTAATTGCTCCCTAGTGTCTTCAATAGACCCATAGAAGAACGTCAGTTCTTGATCGCAATGCAGTTGCACTGTGCACACAACAAGGTGTGCAGAGCATAATGGGGAAAGTAGCCCAGAGCCCTGGAGCTAGTGTACTGTGCAGACCTGATGGCTCTATGGGACCTGTTTGTCTTAATTTTCTGGCAGGATTGAATTTGGGGGACTTAGAAAAGCCACTTCTCTTTCTTAGCTTTTGCTTTCAAATTATTGTTCAGGCTAGGGAGGTACAGATGCCTCTGAACTCTGCCTGAGGAAGGTAAGAGGAACAAGCATTTGCCTCCAACACAGTCCCAGCTGTCCAAAGTGTGTGTGACACTCTGAAGTAGGAGTCTTCAGCAGAGAAGGTAAGAGAGCAGCCCCACTACCTCCACCTGCTAGGGCAAGGGAGGTGTCTGGGGGACTGGTCTGCCTATCTGAGGTGACAGGACACGTGGGTGACCCCTCCACCATGTGTCACTGCTTGTCAGCGGTGTCCTGCAGTGCCTCCTTCCCACCCCTGCAGCAGTCTTACTCTTTACCAGCTCGTTTAGTTTCTCCAGAATGCAGCTCTGCCAGCACAGTGCCCACTTTTCACACAGCCTTCTACTTTTTCCTGAAATGATTTGATTTTGCAGACATGAGACAATTTTCATGACAAGTATGTGCCACAGACTTGGAAGGGCTGGAAGCTCAGGACTTCCCACCACATTGTGAGCAGCAGAAGGAGAAGAAAGAGCATGGGCCTCATGCTGGAAACAAGACAGAGAGATCATCTCCTTATGCTGCCACAACTTTCTCTCTCATTCCCAGGGATTGATGTACTGATAAAATCCACATCTTCCCATACACTGTTTTCTAAGAACACGCAGAAGCCCAAAGCTGATCTTTCTTCAGTAGAAACCACTAAGGAGCTGGAAAATATTTGACCTGCAGTGCTGCAGGAGCTTCCACAGCTGCAGAGCCATGAAATAGGTAAAGTCTCAGTGAGCTTGTCTGAGGAAATGTTGTGCGTGCTCCTGGGAAGCTGAACCCTGGGAACTTTACGACCCAGGGAATTTCTCCTCCCTTGCTTGTTTGCTGCTGGTGTCCTTCCCAGTTCAGGCTAGGCTCGTATTCAAGATGCAGGTGCATGTACGTGCATGCGCGTGTGTGCACACACACCCCCCCACATGCAAGCATGCATGACACTAATGTGACTGGCCACACAAGCCAACCCAGAGAGAGCTGTGCCTTTACCAGCACCCGCAGAAACAATGTCACTCACATAAGCAAGGACGCTGCTCTTCCTCCTCTCTGGCTGAGCAGGTTTGAAGATCACTAGTGAAACATGCACAGCCCTTCCCTCTGTAGAAGCACAAGCACATTACAGTCATGGTCCCTCAGATATCATGGGCTTTAAGTCTGTTATCCGTATCAAGTCCTCAAGACCTTTACCTAGCCACCAGCTCAGACCTTGGGTCTTTCCAGATATGTCTCCTCCCTCTCTCTGGATGGTTCCCTAGTGAATTACAGATACACACACACACACGCACATATGCAGGATTAGATTAATTAGTTAGGATTAATTAGAGAAAAACACACACAAATTTTGGGCTTTCCAGTTGCTGGTATCCAGACCTACAGGCCCCTATGACCCATGCTCCCTTCTCAGGAAGCCCAGCAGAAACACAACTGACCTTGTACAGAGCCAGCCTGGTTATTGGGGAATGCATTTGCAAGGGCTTGCATAGATGATGTTTCTACCTCACCCTTGGGAAGCCATAGAAGAAGCCAGTACCAAGTGCTTTGCTCTTAATGATGTTTAGGTGGTCGATCAGTCCTCTCTTCTCAGTCTCCAGCAGCTCCCTGACACTGCTGAGCTCCAGAGAGCATCACATGCACTGTACCTGGCCACTGCTCCTGCATGGAAGCAGAGAGCATTCAAGCCAGGTCACACCTCTTCTTTCTATGTCAGTTGTGTGCAGGAGAGATCACTCCTTGGCTTTCTCCTCTGTCAGAATCGCTGCTGCAACTGGGTGAAGGCAGGAGTGTCAGGGGGATGAATCCAAGAGACTGTTATTGTTGCATCTCTAAACATCCTTTTCTGTATTCTCTAAAGACTCTCCAGGAGCCTGGTTATGAGGAGAAGATGCATCTGGAAAAGGGCAGCACAGCAGCATAAACTCTGCCAAGTCTAAAATTAAACTTAAGAGGGCTTAAGAGATCAGTTATACAAGATACCCAAAAATAACTTAGAATAAATCCTAAGAGGAACAGTGAAAGCACTGCTGACATCTTCAGTTCTTAGTGAGATGCATGTCTGCATGTTGAAGTATGAATGTGGTCTATAAATACCACCAGTGGTTACCATTGAAATGGAGGAGGGGTTTCCAGTGCCCCAGCAACAGGGACAGCAAAGGGAAGTGTTCTTCATCAGGAACTGCTTGAGCAGTTCCTACCACAACCTTTAGCAGTAAGCCAGACACAATCCAGATATCAGCCGTTGAAAGTGAAGTGACCTCCCTCCAGGCTTTTCTCTGTCTCCAACCTGCAATCATTCTTTGTGCTATGGCTCCAAAAGGTCTTTTTCTGGACACTCCAGCACTTTCTGTCCATATTATTTAAATTGGAGGGCTCAGCCACAGCCAGGTCTCCTGGGAGAGATGGTGTTCTGGGCAAGCTGATTTGAGGGAGGATGAGGATGCACATTCCTCCAAGTAGCCTGTGATCACACTCTCTACATCTGTCCTGCAGACAAGGCACCTACAGCCAAACACTGTGGTACCATTTGCTTCCTCAGTACCCAGGCATTTCAGAAATGCTTTGTACCTTACCACGTATCTGAAAGGCACCGTGTGAGTCAGGTATTTGTTAAAGGTTTCCAGTAATATGGTTTCAGATTCACTGCAACCACAGGTGAGAGACAACTCAGTGTTAGCCAGTTAGCTTGAAGTCAGGTTAAGATAAAACTGCAATAAAAGTAATAGCTTACATCTGAAAAAAAGCCCACAAAAAACAATCCAAACTACAGATCCATATGGCTAGAATAAAAATTCCTGCTTAATCTGCTTATATTAATTTCAAATCTAAGGGTTACTCTCCCTGTATTGCCTTCATTTTATGTCAATGCATTCCTGACACACCTCATGCCCGAAAACTCAGAGTCTTTAGATGAGAATGATTCCTACTTACAGCAAGCATCTTTTGCAGCCCACCTATTTATTTTGATTTGTTGGCAAGGGGCCTAAAGTACATCACATATGAAAAGAATTTGAGGGAGGTGGGCTTGTTCATGTCTCTACAAATAGAGGAAGGATGACTACAAAGATGACATTGCAGCTAGAGAAGTTCAGGTTGGGCATAAGGAAACACTTCTCCAGAAGGGTGGTGAAGCCCTGGGACCAGAGTGGGGGAGAAACTCCACCCTTGGAGTCACTAAAGAATGGGTATCATCCTTGAAGTATTTCAAGATTTGGCTGGGCAAAGTCGCAGCTGACCTGATCAGGCATTAGTGATAGTCCTGCTCTGAACAGGAGGCTGGACAACAGACCTGGAGGGTCCTGTAAACACAACACTTCTGGGATGCTGTGATTTCTGTGATCCACCAGGTATCTTTCAGTCTGTCTGCTCCAAAACTTAGTAACTTACTCGTCCGACATTTCTTCTGCTCAGATATGGACTGCCCTACCTACCTCTCTGGAAACAGAGATGGTGCTTTGATAAGTCAAATGTCACTTCCTTTTCTTGACTGTCCTCTTGACAGTGCCTGGATTCACAGAGTAGAAGTCCTTCCCTATGCCATGGAGATATTAAAATGTTCATCTCAATGTCAGGTGACTCTTTTCTTTTATAGCAACCTATACATAGACAAACAGACTGCAGACTACGTACACAACACTTTTTAGCATATCTATATAGGTTTAAAACTGCAAAAAATTAATAAATGTGGTGATGATAGAATTATAATAATAGATTGTTATTTCAGCACAGCTATCATTTAAATGGTTACGTTTATCTCAATCCCGCCAACAAAGACACCAGAAAGATTAACATTTTATATTGGTTTGTATATATAATTAATTACAACCAAGAGAAAATTACACAGTGACTTCAACATCATTACAGCATTTCACTGTTTATTCTTTTTTAATGGCTTGCATTTCCTGAATCAGTCTTTTGACTGTGCAATTAAAATTGAGCAAAACTAATAAAAAACCCTCCTCCTGAAGCTATCTGTTCATCAATTAAAGTCTTAAAGGGCAAAATGGAGTCTTCTCCATTACCTCTGGCAGTCATCCTGTGCTCTGATTCCTCCAGACAGGCAGGCTATTGGTCACCTTGGAACATAGCATATTGAAGGAAACACATACACTTGGTGGACGGATGGACCTAGAGCAAAGGAATTATTTTATAATCTCTGGTTGCATGAAGAAGTAAAAAGAAATGTCAAAACATCCACCCTTAAGATACATCTCCTGCTCAGAAGCAATACGCTTCTCCAGAATGCCTGCAAAAATGGAGGTGAAGTCCTAAACAGAAAAAATTTAATTTACAAAGATAAATGGATGCAGCAGCCACAAAGCAGGAGTGGCACAGGGCTGTGATGGCCATAGCAAGGCATTTGCCTGCTTTTTTAACCAGTTTTTTTAAATGCTATGCAATTGCTTAGCTTGCTTTGTGCTTCAGATTTTGTCTGTCCTAGTCACATGTGTCATATCTACCTATTGAGACATCTGTGCCCATGGCAATGCTTCCTGGTACTGGGAGGTTTGGTCAGACCCTGGTGGGGCACAGGCATTGTCCTGATGACGAGAAGAAGGAGGGCAAAAGCGTTGGTGAAAGAGGCCTGTGCCTCCCAGTGCTACTCCATCTGAAGTGCAACACTGTTCCTGGCCTTGGAAAAGAGCATCACTGACCCAACAAGGACCCAACCATCAGAGAAAACAATTTTATTCACTAACTGTGTTTCATACTCCTGATCAAGGGACTGTAATCATAAGGGAGAGCCCAGCCTTGTGAGCATAGGGGCTTTGGTCCAGGCTGGAGGCAAAGGTAAATGTCTGCTCTCTGTGTGAGACAACCTAGGGGTCCTGTAGAGTCTCAGGTGGGAGCAATGGCAGAAACAAGAGTCAGAAAGAGGAGGCAGAGGAAAACCAATCAACTTCTGTCTCCTAAAATAATCCTTTTCTTTTAAAGGTGAAAAATGTCGAAGTTTTATTGACCTTGCCCCGGCTTCTGAAAAAGGTAAGACAATACTGTCAAGGCTTCTTCCCATTTTACAAATTGCATCAGTAGCGTTTCTTGTTGTACTTCAGTGACAGGGGAAACATTGCTTCCTAAGCACACAAGGACCTACATGTCATCCAGATTACATAAATGCGGGTGAAACAAATGCCAAGGGTTTAAGACAGCTGTTTACTCAGTTTATGCAGATCTGTCATTTCTCTGATGCATTTTCTCTTCATTCAGCTGAATTTTTTTCAAGAAAATAAAGATTTATGTTGTAACACAGACATTTCCCATCTTCCTCTAGTGAGGAAGGACATGCTACACGGTTTCCTCAGGCCATGAAGAGAGTTATGGTCAGAAAACAGCAGTCACAGTACCAAATGTCTCTTTGTGAGAGGCAATCATGTAGGTGCTTGTCTGTTTGATTTACCCTCAAAAAAAGAAAAATATTCAAGTGCACAGAAAGAGGCAGGCTGCAAAGGTTTTCTTCAACCTGATACTGGAGTTGTAAATTCTCAATAGCAATTTAACCCATATTTCAAAGCAGTATTTATCAGGAAAAAAATGGGTAGAGTTCAATTAACAAACTGGGCAGCTGAGCCCATCCTGCTCCCTGCTCAAGACAGAGCGCTCTGCCCACAGCTGAAGAGGTGCGCAAGCCTCGCAGTGTCCTTCACACTAACAATGGGCTTCCCAAAGGACAGATGAAAATTCATGTTTGTACAAAGAAGCGATATATTTTGTTAGATCACTTGAGACAATCACAAAACCTTTTGGGTATACGGTACCTTCACCAGGTCTGACAGAGAGGCAGTAAGTAAGTGGTGTGCGGAACAATTGTTCTTAGGTTGTCTGAACTGCTGATCAGCTGGACAAATTGATAAAGAAGGGCAATTACTGTTAATAAAGCAGTGGGGTATTTCAGTGAGAGAAATAGTAACAGAGACAGCCTCTGTGAAATTCATTGTAAGTAAACCTAAATAAATTATGCACATAAGAGAGGAACAATCCTAGGATTACTGCCACTAATGGGCTCTGAGCTGAATCTTACACACACAAATGGGACCCCGGGGCATAACCATTCTTATGAAACCACTAGCCCAATACTCAGCAGCAGTCAAAAAGCAAACTATTTGTTAGAAAGCATTAGGAAAGGACTTGAGAACAGAGCAAAGACTATCCTGTTGCATGAGGACTCTATACATCTGAGCGCTTCGACTTATATAAAATATAGTGTGGTATTTTGTCCTTTTTAGTCCAGCTCAGAACAGCAGCAAGGATAATCAGAGTTCTGGAAGGTTCTGTACAAGGATGAGACTAAGAGTCTTCAGCCCAAAGAAGAGACATGTGAGAGGAGATATGATGGACATTGATAAAGATGTAAGAGGAACTGAAAAGGCAACCTGGGGAATGGTACTTCACTGCCTTTCCCAGTACAAGGACTAGTGGGCATTGCATGACACCTTCAGGAGACAGGCTCAAAACAAGCACATTGTGTCTGTTATAAGGGCAATGGGATGTTTTTGTGCTTTATCGATTTTCTGTGAATGTTCATTATGATGCATAATGCTTGGTTGTATCACCCACACACTTTCCAAAACAGCATTTAGTGCATTACTTTAAGTATTTCTTTTGGTTATGTGAAACGCTGTCAGCAATTTTTTTAGTTGAATTTTAGAGTTGCTGCACGATTTCAGTGTATATTTCTAGACTATTCTATTTTTCCTTTTTGAGGAAGGAAGGCTCTTTTGTTGTAGTGGTATAAAGAAACTTATAACTATTTCTGAAGTCTTGCCATGGAGTTTTAAGGCGTATTGACAGAAAGAGAGGGGAATGCTCAGTCAGAGATGGAAAGTGCTGACCATCTGACTCATAAACAACTGTAGATCAAGTTGGACACTGCAACATAGTTAATCTGAATTTTTCAGCATCAGTCTTGTACTGTCCAGAGATACTTTCATCACATGTGAAAAGTGTGTGTCAATGATGCCCAACTTACTTTCACTGCAGAATTCAACTTCTTGACTTCTTTTTTTCTCTTTTCCAGATAAAAAGAACTTCCTACTCCTTTAATTTCTTCATCCCCTCACTCAGCATTGACTTTAACAGTCATAGGCTTGTCAACTACTCAGTTACACCTAGTGCTGGGACAGATTCTTGATTCTTCTTCCAAGTAAATGAGATATGATAAAATGCATTGGATATAAAAAGTGGAGCTCAGTTATACAAATACATTGTGGTTTTCACAGTCCATTGTGTAACTGGGGATTTTTGGACTAAACTTATCTGCGCAATGAGACTTCAGCTTATTCAGTTTCTGTACACATTCTTAGCATCACTTACCACTAAAACGTGGTTGTTCAAGGTTTCGATTATCTAAAACGTCTCCATGTGTACATGCTCTGTTACTGCAGCTGAGCACTCAGGCTTTCTAAAGTTTTCTTTTCAGTTGGTTTTCCCTGATCCAAAGAAGACCTGTATCTAACCAACTTCTAAGCTAAATACAGGCTGTTGAAATACCTCTGAGCACATCGTCTTCCACTTTTAAGGCATGCTAAAAGGAAGCCTAAGAACAAGCTTAGTCTACTTGTGTAGCCAGTCTCTTCTAGAGTCCCTCACCAATTAGCAGCAAGTCAGTATAAAACCTCTGCATAATATTTAAAACCTTCTTAGCACACAAAAGTTAATCACTGAAACATTCACAGCAAAATAAACCTTCTATGATCAGGCCTAGCTACATTCTTACCACAAATCTTGCATTCATAAATGAAAATGTTTCTTATTCTTACTGTAAAAAAGTAATAACTCGATCTTGAGCTTCCTATCTTTGATCCATTTGTGCTGATCTCTAGTGTAGCTGGATACTATGTTTCTAATAAGCTATTATACCCTTTCCATGTATCGCACCAATGACATCTACTAAAAGGAGGCAGCAAAATTTGGGGCAAACAGACCCACAGTATGGTATAAATAAGCATTTCCAACCCACACTAGGAGAGCTCTTCCCTGCATTTAAGGCAGCTGCCAACAATCTGTCAGAACCTTGTATGCCTAACATTGAATTTATTAGCTGTTGCTGGTTGTTAGTGCCAAATCTGCTTAACAAAATCAGCTTGGTGATGGTAGATAATAACTAGAAAAAAAAATATTTCTTATGACAGTTTCCATTCACTGTTGATAAAGGATGATAGGGCAATAGCTGGTTACATTGGCCAGGACTTTTAATGGGCTTTCACAGAGCAGATGTTGTTGGGTCCCATGAAGTGTGCTATTTTCTAATTTTTATTACAGATGTGAGTAGTAAGATAGCAAGTATTTCCAAAAGGAGTTGGAAGGAAACTGCCACAGTAGGCTGGACCTGATCTTTCAGTTCTGGATTGCTCCTCAGACCTTCTCCACAAAACTTAATCCAAGTTTTGTTCCTGCTGAGTATTTTGATGTCTGAAGAAGAAAAGGGTAACCTGTGTAGTGAGGGACACTTATGCATTACACCACAAATGCTCAGTTTTCACCTACTTGGTCCATTTTTTAGTGCAGCTTGCAGCCTTTCCTTTCCCTTTGGGCTGTTGAAAACTTTGCTAAACCAGCTTTCTGTCAAGCTCCCTGATGCAGTGCCCATCCAGAACACTCTGGCTGGAGCACACTCCACCACCCTCCTTCCCTCATCACACCTTTTGGGTGCATCTTCTAGCTCCCCTTTCCCATTGCTTCAAATCTGTGTCCAAGAGGACTTCCACGAGGCCTTGGAGGATGCATTCAAAAGGAAGGAACCAAGGCACCACAATGGAAAGCAAAAGGTAGCAATATGTCCCATCAAATGATCTGATAAATGACTTCACTGACTAGCATAACACCACAGCTATATACATATACAGGTCTGCTCCTCCCCCTGCCTAGAACTGTGTGGAGATTTGAACTCCTGCATCCTTCTATAAATGCATAAATGCCAGCTGTCAACCACAGTGACACAGAGAGCCGGAGGATGAGGAGTCATGACCAGCCGAACTCCTTGTGTAAGTGAAGGCTGGGATATATACAGTGGAAATCAGTTGGAAGCAGCATTTGTGCTGGAAGAACTTTGCTGGGGAAGAGTAAGAGCTTGCAGGAAATGTCATGCCCCCAAGAGTTTTTGGGATGGTGTTCACTGAGGCTGCGATTCGGGCACTTTCCAAACACCTCCAGTGCCTGCAGCACGTACTGAAATGAGGTGCTCTGGCCTGAGGGGTCCTGTTGTGAAGTTGCTTCAGGAACAGGCTCAAAGGTCAGTGTTGGCTCAAAATTTAGAGGTGGCCACATCAACATAGGACAGGATTCACAGGGCAAACTCATTACAGGTATGGTACAACCTGATCTAAGTTACTCTAGTGCTCTGTAGGACCCCACTTGCTTCAGCTGTGATATCTGTTGAATAATACCCACAATGAATGGCAAAGCAGCAGGTCATCAGCAACTGCCTATATTGCGTTGCTTTCTACTTACTTATAGGGAAATTCACATGCATAAAATAAACAAGTCTTTTCAGAGACCACGGAGGTTGAGGCAAGGCAAAACCTTGCAGTAGGAAAATGCTCATTGCTAGTGAGTATTTCACAGTCCAAAATGTTACAGGGGACTTTTTAAATTAGAGACTCAACTGGCAGAGGTAGGAGATGCCTTCTGCATGTCCTCTA
>VYZW01029384.1:14830-56969 GCA_013401315.1 Balaeniceps rex | reverse complement strand
CATTTCAGCCCAAATTGCTAACAAATCTGAGAATGGCTTTAATAATGCAGCAGAAGACAACTAAGAATCATCTTTGCGCGTTGTGGGGAAAGAGCACAGAAGTGCGTGTCAGTAATTTCTTGACATTCTTGAGGTCAGTTTAACCAAAGCACTCTCACAGAAAAATTTGAGTCAGCGACTGTTGCTTTTTTGTGACAGGAAATTGCAGTAGATATGAGCAAAGAATACTTGATATGTATTTTGACATGTATTTTCACTCAGGGTATTGTGAACGGTCCTTAGTTTTTCTTACTCCAAAGGAAAAAGGCCAGATGCAAACCAACAGAATAACCTATGACAACAACAGCAGCTACCCCAGTTTCACATTTATACTTCTTAACGTAGATACCAAACAGTCAAAATCAGCTCAAAACTCCCAGAAGTCATTAATCACACTGTTCTTTGGATTCCTTGATCAGGAATTCGCTGAAATGTGGTATGATGCCTCGAGTTCTTCTAAGCAGAATTTCTATGACTTTTTTCAGAATTCCTATTTCAAAGGAAAGTCAGCATTGGAGATTCCTGACTCAGAGTGCTCCTTGGTGAGAGGTAATAGCGTATTCATTTACAGTGCCTTCCCTTGGTGATCAGGGCTGACTTGAAATAAATTCGAGTTTTGTGAAAAACTTTTGAGTCCTGAGACTCATTGTAGGCTGAGGTAAAGCTTCTTTACCTCACTGTCAGAAAAATATTCAGTTTGTTTCGTTCATTCAGAATTGTCTGCAACATCCTTTTGTTAACACGTTGTCTCTGGCAGATGCACTTAACGTGGTCACCAGTGTTGCAGAAATGCACTCAGTATCTATGAATTTTCTTTCAAAATGTTGATGCTGCCCTCCACTGTCTGACAGAAACGCAAGGGACCGACCTTGTCAGATAGTTCATGATGTACTTGAGTTCCTAAAATTTCAGCAATCATGTGGGTAACAGCTATCTTTTCAGTAACAATGAAGAGTATGTTCACTTCACTTGGTGTTGTTGGAAAATTAATTTCCTTGGCATGTAACAACACTGATTCAGTGGCTAAGTCCACGAGGAGGTGGCACTGATGCTTTTCACCATGAACTCCACAGAGAAGACAATCTGTTAACACATTTTTGAGGAAATAATAATAGCTCAGAGACACAAAGAANTCTTCTTGTGAAATCAAAATCTCTGGACAACAACAGAAACACAGATGAAAAATGTGTTTTCAGCAGGGCTACGTTTTCACATTTTAGGCAAAGCTGGTGATCATATAGAGTGCAACTTGTCTTGAGATCAGATGATATGAAGGTGCTTTCACTTTGCAAGGAGGTTGTCCTGAAGATGGTGACCCCTTTACTTTCAGGAACGGCTCCAGAGTCTGTGGTGTTCAGCTTCAGAACAATCCCACCTGTGACATACAGCATAATAACTGTGGGGCAGGAGCAAAGATCCAAAGTGGCCCACAGTACGCAAAAGTAACTCTATCATTGTCAGGAACAGTCAAGGACATGATAGAATGGTTGGTGTAGAAGCACCAGTATAAAAAAACTGCAGGATAAGGAGTGTTAGAATAGCAGATGTTCGTGGTACCAAGATTAGTGGGTCATCAAGATCCTAGTGCCCATCTACCTGCAGCTTCTCAGACACCAGGCTGGGACATACAGGACAACAAGTAAATCATGATGTGTAACAGAGTCATGACAGAAGAGCAAGATAGGTCACTGTCAGCTCCTAGCCAGGACAAAAATGAACACGCAAACCTATCACATTTTTGCTAACCTACAAAAAGCCCAGAAGACATGAGGAGGACTCAACAGCTGGCATCCTTTATATTATTTCATGGAATCCTGGAAATCTTGACTGAACACATGTGCCTTGGTGCTTGCATGCTGGATGGACTCCTTGCACATACTCATGCTTGTGAGAGTGTGTGTACGGAAGTGCAAGTGAAATCAGTTTTGATTTAGTTTTGTTTTAAAGTAAAACACGCTCCTTTCCTAGGAGGTCTCACATTGCTGCCGCAATGTCGCAGCATTATTTTCTACAAGGTGAGCAGGGGTGGCACACCGTCTGACAAATGTTGCACGTAGTGAGGAGGAGGCAGGTCAGAACCCGAAATCTTTCTGCATTAACAAGGAGTGTCCTTGGTATAACAGGCACATCCCAGCTGAGCTCTGTACGCAAAAGCACAGCACCTTCTCTGCACATGTAACAGTCAGTTTGATGAACAGGCAAGGAAAAAGCATAAACAGGACGAAAACCAAAAAATGAGACAAAGCTGGTGATTTATAAGAATACAGACCCTCAGATACAGGCCATCCAGGTAGGAGTCTCCAAATGAATCAAGTGTTGACCCTTCTGAAGGAAAGATTTTTTCAGAAAAGCTGAGTTAGGCCAGACAAACCCCTGGAGCAGAGGACACAGGCTGGTGGGAACTGAGACAGACAGAAAAGGTGACAGAAGAGAAGATAGGGAAAGAGAAAAATCCTCTGGAGAGTTTCTTCCCTGTCACCTGGAATGCTCCTCAAGAAAAGGAGCGCTCTACTTTGCAGGAAGGAGGCTGTAAGAGATTGCAAGTGGAAGTAAGTGATGCCAAGTGACTGCCTCATGAATCTCATGTTGAGAGAAGAGCAGTGGGAGATCACTTCACCATCAGCACAGAACAGAAAGACACTGTCTCCTGAATTAATAACCTGAATCAACTGTTCTGCTTCTGGCAGCCACAGGAAGATGCAAAATCCAGATATAGCTTGCATTTTCTGGATGTTATTATTTCAGATGAAATTCAAAAACAAAGCAGGCAGGACAGGACATACTCAGAACTATGCAAACTCCGCATGTGTGACTTACCTTCCCCCACATTAAATGCATTTAAAAAAGGTACAGAGCAGATATTCAGTGTACACCATGAAATAATACATGAAAGTTAGACATAGAGTTCCTTTCCAGATAGGAACAGGGCCTAAAAAAGAAGAAAGGATTGTCTATGCCTTCCATGGGAAACTCACCTGGTCTTTGTATCTCATTGGAAAAATGTTTCACAGGACAACAAAACTCATGTCTCATTGAGCTGTTCATCAGAGCCATAGTTCAACTCTGTTTCTACTCCAGTTATCCCTATCCCAGCTAACTTCCTCCCTCCAGATGCTCTCCCAGCACATTAGACCTAGCAACTGTGCAATGAAAAAATCATAGAATGATTTAGGGTAGAAGGGGCCTCTGGAGCAGGTAGTCCAAGCCCCTGCTGAAAGCACGTCCTTTAGATCCAGCAGCTCAGGGCCACGTCCAGTGGAGATTTGAATGTCTCCAAGGACAGAGATCCCACAGCCTCACTAAGCCCCTCTTCCAGTGTTTGACCACCTTTTTGCTTAGCTCAGTCTGGAATTTCTGATGTTGCAAATTTTGTCTTATCCTGCCATTTTTCAGCTCTAAGAGTCTGGCTCTGTCCTCTATATACTTCCATTAGGTAGCTGTAGACAGCAAGACCTCCGCCTTCTTTTCTACAGGATGAGAGGGTGAGGTTCTCTCTGCCTTACCTTGCACGTCATGTGCTCCAGCCCCCTGACACTTCCTCACTGTACCCCATGCCCTTACAGCTCTTCAAATTACAACAGGCCTTCTCCAGCATATCAGGTTTGAAGATCTCCTTGCAAGGTTATCCTGTTGGCAAAACCACTCTTGTCCCATTTGACCAGGTGGATCCCATTCCTCTCAGCAGTCCTTGTTCCTCGAAGAGGGCCCTGTGGTTAGAGAAGCCAAAGCACTCCCTATGACACCAGACAACACAGTCAGGTGTTCCTTCCTCCTTTCTGCTTCACCAGCAGGATAAAAAACACCAACTGGGCCCCCATGCCCTCCACAGTCACCTCCCAGAGCCCTCCTGCCACTCCGAATGTGCACAAGGCTGCCTCTAGCAGTATCCCCTCACTTGCCTGCTGGACGTGTTAACCTGGAACCTCCCATAGAGACATATGTGCATCTCTTCAGCTTCCTGTTATTTCTCAAGCACGCTACACTTGTGTCTACAGCACCCAGCTTCAAGCACTGTTTCATAGGTGGGCAATAGGTAAAACTTGTATACAGCTGAGGTACATCAGCTGAACCCCCAAGCCATCAACCAAACCCCCAGATCCCTTTCTGCAGAGTTGCACTCCAGCCTCTTGTCCCCTTGTACATCAAGGATTACACTGTCCCAGGTGCAGAATCCAGTGTTTATCTTTGTTAAATTTCATATGGCTGCTGATTTCCCAGTTCTCAAATCTACCAAGATCTCTCTCTAAGGCCTCTTTACTCTCGAGGGACTCAACGTCTCCTCTTAATTTAGTATCATCAGCAAACATTCTTAGTGTGCACTCAACTCCTGTGTCCACGTCATTGATAAAAACATTGAAGAGCACTGGCCCTAAAATTGAGCCCTGGGGAACACCACTAGTGACTGGCCACCAGCCTGATGTTACCCCATTGACCATAGCTCTTTGAGCCCAAACCTTCAGCCAGTTGCTCACCCAAGGAAGTAGACAGAGCCACACCACAGCCTTGAACTGCTACAGCACTGCCCTTGTGTGTAGATACCAGAAGTGAGTATCCTCAAGAGTTGAAACAGGGTAATAAACATCTGGGTAGATATGTTGTATATTACTTTTTCAAGTTTGGGCTGAGACATTTATGAATTAGAATTTGTTAGTTAGGGCTCTCTGCTGCCTTAGTTTGTAGGTCATGTTTACATAACCTAATTCTTTCCAACTCAAATCATTTCATCATTCTCTTGTCATAGAAACTTCTGTTTGTGAGAAAATGAGGCAAAATCCCTTCTTAATCCTGCTGTATTGCAGAACACCACCCTTGCTGTCTCTCACTCATATTTCTTTTTGGAAAAGCGTGCCAGCTGCCCTGATACCAAGTTGACTGATAGGAGAGAGATGAACAGCTGTTTGCTGTTGATAGATGCAATATTACACATACAGTCACTGTGAAAAATTAAAAGGTTTATTTATTACTATCTCTGTAGTATTGTTTAAAAACTCAAAAGGTCAGATACAATGGCAACAACGAATAGCACATATTAATTAGATGCAATTATAAAGACAAGTTCCCAGACAAAATGTGAGCTGGGATCATCCTGGTCACTAAGAGGACACTCAAATACTTGCTAAAAGTGAGACTGCATACCTGGTTTGATAAGCTCAATTATAGGCATTATCACACATATGTTCTTACAGTGAGGAGAGAATGTATTAATGTAAGTGAAGCCTCTAGCAGTCTCTATGGTTACAGCTAACATTTTCTAATATAAGCCATTGTCTTCAGATGCTTAACTTTCCATGTTTCAACTGCTTGGGCTGAAATTTTCCATCACTGCTCATTGTTTCCAGGTGGATTCCTTAGCAATCAGGTTAGCAAATGTACTGAGGAATTCTAGCAGATTCTCGTGCTGAAACAGCAATTGGAAAGCTGGCAGGGACTCAATATTATCATCTGTTACCATCCTCTCGAATTTACCCCATGGCTTGGTGACTTTAAAAGACTCAGCAGATCCTGCTAGAGGCTTTGTGCTGAAGTTTGCAAATGTAACATCTACAGCGGATGAATCGGTCTCCGTCGGCCACCACCAAATCCTGCCAGACCCACTTATCTGTGCACAACCCAAAAGTCCTGCAGAAAGTGCAGGTCAAATAGGGCACATCAACTCCGCCCTTTACCTAAGGGATTGCATCTAGGGGTTGAGAAGGCAGACCAAATTTTGTATCTGCAGCTTTTCAACTGAGTATGTTATAAATAACTGGCTCCACCCCACTGGTATTCTGGCAGTTTTCATATTAGTCCCAGCAGCAGAGATCTGTGCAGTGGATCCAAACACCCCAAGTCAGAACAGTCATTCTGCAGGACACCAGTTTCTAATAACAGGCCCAACACTATCCTATGATAAGCATTTTAAAACCTGGACTGAAACCATTTTCTTTGAACAGCGTTGTACAAAAGAGGTATCCAAGCCTGTTCACCTCCCACCAGCCCATATACTGTAAGGTACTATGTGCCATCACCACCACATGTGCTAGATTCTGCTCATCTAAGCCATGACGCACGGAAGGAAAATGGATTCTGTGTCCTATGGTTTGGGTCAGAGGAGCCAAGATGTTCTAGATATACCCAAAGAGGTTCTTTAGCCAAGATGAGATCTTAGGAAGCAGCCTGTTCTTTCTGCAGTATCTTTACCACCCTGCCGCTCCTCACATCTTCATTCACCACTTTTTCTATTTTTCAGAGTTTGGGTGGTGGTTTGCTAAATTTAGACTTTCTGAATATACAATTATTCCTAGATATTCCTGATTTCCTAATTATTTTTTACCAACTTTAACCTCTTGAAAGTATTTACCAAATAAGTGACTGGTTGCTGCTCTTGTGCATTGCAGGTGTCCTGTGGTTATCAGTAGTATCCGAGGTGTTATATATCATGCTGTTAGTCGTCGGATTCAGCCTTATGTGCCTCGAGCTCTTTCATTCAAGCAGTGTGATAGATGGGCTCAAGTTAAATGCCTTTGCTGCTGTCTTCACTGTGCTTTCAGGTATGAACATTCCCTTTTCCTTTTGCCCGAGGAGCCACGACAAAACAAAAAAACCTGTGAAAACTTTGAAAGAATAAAAACTGGGGGCTACAAGACTCTTTTCTCCCCATTTTGCTATCACATTTTTCACTACAATTTTTTGCTCCTTTGGAACAAGGACTACATGATAAATTTGCCTCTTGCCAGGGAGAAGTGAAAATACATAGTCCTGATTTCACAACAGCAATGCAGTAATTAGCCTCCCCCCAGCCCACACAGCCATTACCACAGCCATAGCCTGAGCCTCCATTTTCAGCATCATCGCACTGATAATCCAAGAGAAAGTGAAAAACATAGAGTGTTGAAAATTCATTTTTCTGTTTTAATTGTAAGAGTAGATGAAGGCTTGATGCTTCAAACCAAAGAAAGAAGCCCATCTTGTTCATTAGCAAAATTGGGAATGAAAAGGGTTCTAGTAATCGCACTTAGGAGCAACCCCACGAGTAATCTGGGGACACGTACATCTCTCAGAACAACTGTTTCAGGCTATTTTCATGCTTGGTCTGTACTTGGAGCCCTTCAGTGAGTGAAACTGAGGAATTCACTTCTCTAAAAGAAGTTATCAAATCTAACCATGTAATTAAGTGCCCCTTCACTTCTATGCTGGCTGAAAACTCCACTTCCCAGGATTTATGCAAGCAACCAGCCACAGCTGGCTGTTGTGAGCACTCCTACATGGACCTCCCTGGCAGAAAGAATTTCTGTAATAAAAGTGCATTTTATTCTGCTGTATTTCAAGCTGAAAGAGATTATAACAGGCAGTGTACATTTCTGTGAAGAAGCTTGTATCTTCAGGGATAGCTTCAAATTGTGAAATACAGTTAGTGGTATAAAACTTAGGTCAGAAGTAGAGCTGAGAGGACAAAAAAAAATCTGGTAAAAACTGACAAAGCATATTTTTCAGCTTTGGATGTAATTTGGATTTTTAAAAAAGCCAGTCCAAGTTTCAAAATCAAACTATGTGGAATTCTTCAGCATTCAAACAATTATTTCCATGCTGTTTCTCTTTCTCTTCACCATTAACCGTAGTTTTAAAGTTTTGTAAGAATTATGAAGTTTTCTTTCCTACACATCTTTCTATTTTTATTTTGTCCTTCCCTTTTTATAAATACATTGCCATGATGTTCCAAATATAAACTTCAAAATTTTACAGGGAAAAAAGATAGAAAAATAGGAAGAATTAAAAAAAAAAAAAAAAAAAGGAAAGACGGCTAGCTGTTATTTTCAGTGACAGAGATATCAGAGGAAAGAAGAAAAGCATATTTATTTAAGCTTAGCATATTTATAATGACACAGCTTAACAGAAATTAGGTAATGAAGAGGACTTTGCCTTGAAGCAACACACCTCTCATTAAATTCATGCTAGAGTTCCCTCCCAAAAGTGAAATGGGATCTTCATATTCTCATAGCTCAACATCTAAAGGTTAGGAAAAATTATCCTAACAGTGTGGCCACTTATTGCTGTTTCTTAACCTCTTAGGAGTCATTAAAAACTCCCCACAACATCGTGATTTTGGTATCCCTCTTAACCTTATACAAATTAAGAAGTTACATACATCTCTCATGTAATATTTATAATAAAGTATTTTAATTACTGTGATATATTCCATAAATAATATTTTTAGTAAAGGTATCTGAAAATGCTTTAAAATATATTGTCTTTTCCAAATTTAGTTCTTTAAGCTCTCCCATTACTGACACCTAGAAACAGCTCTGGTCCTGCAAGGTTAATGATTCAAGCCAACTATAAATGATCAGTGTTTCTGCACTCCCATCCACTCCAGTCACTCCAGTCCACCATATTATCAGGATTTTCCACCTGCAAGCATCTGTTGCCCTGGACCCAGGTGGGTGGGCACACAGGCATTTTGTCCTCTTTATCCAGCCTTAAGCAGCCAGTTGGAGGAAAAGATGATCTTGTAAATACAGCATTTGTTGACTTATGTTACAGGCAGGTCATTTTATCCAAAATGTGACCATCAAACGTACACCAAAAAGTACCATAGGATATCCCCACGGAGAACTTGGCAAGGCATATCTAAAATAGACCAAACCGATGGGTGGCATCAGGAACGAACCAAACCAAAAGTGCATGAAACAGCACAATGAAAGACAGACTTGCATTGTTTTGCTATAGCTCATACATGGCATAATGCCACTGACAGCACAGCCAGGTACGTGTCTGCTCTGACCCTCCCCGCCATTAGGCAGATAAAGCAATAAATGCCACATTTTCACTGTGGTCCCTGTGTTACAGCAGGACTTGTTGATGACCTCCTACTCACCTGTATCAGTGGACTGTCATCCTGGCCTCCCACACAGCAAAAGGTCTGAACATTGCTGAAACCCCATTAAGGTTTTGCATGACAGAACAGAGCAGATCAGCCTTGCTGAAGCTAGTCCTGGCTGTGTCAAACCTCCTGACAGCTCTGAGTGACTATGACATGCCTCAGGGCAGTCTGTAATATTTTATTAAGGTTGAAAAATTACTGACAGTAGGTACAGGAACAGCAAACTCCAAACTTTAAGATCAACGCCATAACTGTCAGCTGGAGAGAAATCCACTGATTCAAAAAGTACAGCAAGCTCCCAGTGAATCCTGGAAATTAAATATAGCCAGAAACAAGCAAGGTGTGTACCAGTTTGCTGTGCTCCCATTAGGCCACCCACCCTGCCAAAATATCATTTCTTCCGATGTGAATTGCTCTTTCCACCTCCTAACTTTCCAGTGTGTCACACCGACACAAAGCAGCTGAGCAAATCACCACAGCTTCTTGTAATAAAATACCTTCTTTCAGCCTCTGCAGTTTTTTGTATCAAATATGACATTTGTCTTGCTGAAGGTCCTGCTTAAAATACCCACAACACAAACATGACATTCTCCAACTTCCCTCCCCCAGAATTGCCCTGAATCATCCACATGTCTGGTGAGACTAATGAAATGCTTTAGACTCTGAAAGTAAGCAGGAAAGAAGACCTAAAATTTGGGTCTGGGGAGGAAAATCAGGATCTTCCACATGGAGGAAGGGCAACTGTGGAAAAAAGTAGATGGTCAGAGATAACAGTAAATGTCGACTTTGGTTAAGAAGCAAAGTGTAACGTATGGGACCACAGTGTACCCCACCATGGCAGAACATCACTATTTCAAAGTGCCCTGAACTGTCATTGCAGCACAAGGGGCTTTTGACATCTGCAGGTCCAAGGTGTATTTGGAAAATGATGATCCTGCCCCACAGTTTACCTAACTGCCTGAACCCATGATTTTCGTGAGCTCAGCTGCTCAGCATCATTCTGCACTGCCTAGGTAGTAAAGCAGGCACGTCCCAAATCATTGTAGCTAGAAAACTCTCCAAGCATCAGAGCTGCTACTGGCCACCACTTCTAGAAAAGCGGGGTTTGATTTTCCTCAGAGAGATGTCTAAATGTAAAAATACAGGCTAGCCAGCTAAGTGGCAGAGCCAACTTAGTGATGTAACTGCAACCCTGTTCATCACAGTGAGACGAGTGTCTAATACATTGTATAATCTTCACCCAATTGTAGTTACCTCAGCAAAATATAATGGTGTCACAAAAGCAAGCATCATCAACTTTGTACCTTCAAAAGTATTTCTATGGTTTCCTCTCACCACACATCATCAGGAATACTGAGTTCACTTAACTTCCTTGTGTTACTTCCAAGCGTTTTATAAGTGTTCACATTTATAAATCTTAGCAACTGTTCAGATAAAATATCATTGTTTGGCGTTAATGCATTCAATCTCTCATTGCCTACAGAAGCCTCTCTCCTTATTCTCTTACCTGAGGCCTGTCTGCGATGGGCTAAGTGAGATAACTTGTGGGTGGCATACCCCTGCTTTGCAGCAGCAAGGTTGGTGGTGATGCTAATTGTGCAACATTTTCTTCAACGATTTTCTTTCTTTAACTCTTCTCTTAATTGAGAATTCAGTATGATGTAAAAAAATGAGCTCTCACTCACACCTTTCCTCTGCCCATGCAGCTCCCTCCTCCACAGTAGAATAGGAGGCATAAAAGTACAACAAAGTCTTTTTTGGAGCTTTCAAAGCACTTCCAGCAGTAGCTATCTCAAGAATTACAAAAAACATTAGCACAAAAATTCCTATTATAATCCCTGCTTCTCAGGTCTCTTGGGGATGGTGGCACACATGATGTACACTCAAGTTTTCCAAGTGACAGTCAGCCTTGGGCCAGAGGACTGGCGACCGCATTCATGGGACTATGGATGGTCCTTCTGGTAAGTGTCATCACCAGTTAATATCTTTTCATTTTTGAGTCGTTCCATCAGTCTGTTAGGAGATTGTACATATCATCTCAAACTTCCAGGAACACGCATGTGAATTTCCAGATGCCAAAATGTTAGGAGCAAAAAACCACCATGGCCATACCATTATTGAGGTGTTAGAGGACAGCTCAGTGACTGTGCAGCAGCAGCTGTGCATATCAGCAGGTACATAGCATTTGTAAATAAACAGCAGCCACAATTACCAACACAGATTGAGCACTCTCATTAAAGTTCAATTTAGGTACATAATTGCCATGGCATTTCAGAGACTTTTAGCTTTTTTTTTTTTTTCGGTTTTTAATTAATGTCTCAGTTGAACCTTACAGTGCAACTTTTAACACAACTGCAGGGAAAGGCATAGTGCTCCTGGCACCATGATACTTCCCTGTGGGTCACGGGGAGAAGGCTTGGGAAAATGGACACAACATTTTGAAGACTGATTTTTTTTTTTTTTTTACCTTTCCCATTTATTTTCTGAAAATCACATAAAAATAATTTGGCCAAGGTACATCAGCTGTGTTATGTTGCTTGCAAGTTTATAAGAAGCTTAACAAGAATAGGAGACCATGGAGAATAGAAATACCTGCAAACAACATTCACAACCCTCTAGAGGCATCAGCCTGTTTGGATGGCTAGG
This sequence comes from Balaeniceps rex, assembly GCA_013401315.1. Classification (NCBI taxonomy): domain Eukaryota; kingdom Metazoa; phylum Chordata; class Aves; order Pelecaniformes; family Balaenicipitidae; genus Balaeniceps; species Balaeniceps rex. The sequence goes on along the minus strand of VYZW01029384.1, from coordinate 45,424 downwards.
GAAAATACTTTCTTTTTTTCATTTCTAAATATAGCGTATTATTTTCATTCCATCTCAAAGCAGAGACAACAAACTTTGCTAATACCAATAAATACAAATACTTCTTATGCACAGCACTGCAGGGAATTATTAGTCTTTCCTTCTCCCCTCACTGTACTGTGTTTCATGGGAGGAGTTACTAACATTTTAGTAACATGTTACAAAATATAAATTGCATTATATTTAAAATACAGCTTATTTTGTGTATCAGTAGTGAATATTTATTGCATATGATGATGAACTTATAAATATACCACATTAATATATTTATAATATTTATATAAATATTTATAACAATTCTGTCATAATAATGATATAATCATTAATATATTTAAATAATAAGGCATATTCTCTATTAATTTGTCTTCAATAATCTATTTTATAATTTACTGCAATACTCAAAATTCAGAATGTTGTTAAATGTCTAGCATGATAAAGCACTCATTAGATTATTCTCCTTCACCTTGTGCAAGACAAGAAGCCCCATGTCTCAGAACAGGCACCAGAGGCTTGCAGGTCCCGTAGGGCATTATGAGCCCTCCCTGGGCCCACTCATCCTACCCATGCTCCGAGCAAGCTGCTCAGAGCCCAGCACCCCATCCTGCGATGGCGGCTCACAGCGCTGCTCGCTGTCCTAACCACAGCTTTGTCCCAGAGCAGGCGTTGCATCCCCTGCCTGCAGCTCTCCCCAGGCAGCAAGAGCCAGGGCACAGCAGGCTTTGGTTTAAACACCAGGACTGACCCTGGGTTAGGCCTCTCTGTGGAGGGTGCTGGAGATACCCACAAGAAGGCAAAGATGTGGGAGTAACCTCAGCTCTTCCCATATTCCCGAAGTGGGACCTCAGCTTCACTCCATACAGTGGCTGTTGGTTCACCCTAGTTAAAGCCGAGCTCAGCTCAAGCTATTGCTGTCACAAAGCAGCTTCTCAGATTTGGTAATCTCTCTCCCTCCCCTAATACCTTCCAAGGCAAGATACTTGCCTATGCAGGATGCTGGGCAAGGTGCAAACATCAGCTCAGTCACAGCTCCCCTGGGACAGACATGAACAGCAGCAGCATTTTCAGCCTCCAGTGGTGCTCAGCAGCCTGAGGAAGGCCATGGGGTTCCTCATGCCATGCCAGTGACTGGTAGCAGACCTGGCAAAGGAAAGTCGGAAAGTCAAAGGCAGCAAAAACAAGGCTTATTCCTTCCAGCTAACGCTGAACCACCACTGCTGTACGGACTAGAGAGCTACAACCTCCCCTGGCATCATCCAGACTTGAACACCTTCTTTAAGAGGGGTTAAAAAAAAATGCCCAACCTGCCTGGTGGAGTTTGTAAACTCTGCGCATGTAGGAATTTCTTTCTGCTCGCTCTGGGTTCAGGTGATGGCCTGAAGCATGGGCTTTAAATACCCCTGAACCAGTAGTGCAAACATCAGCAGTATTTTCAGCCTCCTGTAAAAAGCACCACTGCAACGTCCTACTAAACAACCTGTCAGAGCACAGAGAATTGTAACACCACTGAAAAGTGGGGCCAGAAAACAGCCCCCCCATGGCCAAGAGCCAAAGGGCATGAGTGGAGATCTAGACTGCCACTTGTTTCCCAGGTGCCAATGGGAAAACTATTTTTTCTGTGACTCTGTTTCCCCTCTATCAAAAGGGAATGATAAAAATACCTCTTCTCAAAATGAGGAGGGGCTGCTTGCATTCTGCTCAGGTGTCCCAGGGTTGAAAAAGCACTGCTCGGTCCCTGTTATCTTACCCCATTCCCAAGCCATTGGCAAAGCCTGGAGGTTGTTCTGTGCTCTGGCCCATGCCAGGGGATTCCCCAGGCAGGGGATTTCAGTGGCTCTGAGGATCAGTGGATGTTCAAGCTTGACCCCTCTAGAAAGAAAACGAATACAAAAACCTGAGCTGTTTGAGCCACAGAGGAACTTGAGAGCACAGCCCTGAGCTCAGCTACCAGAGGCACTATAGGTACAGTCCCACCACGTCTGGGGCACAACTGACATGGAGGGGCATTGCTGTTAAAGAGGTCTTCATGTAACTCTTACAGGTAGGAGAACCACTCCTTACACTTAAAAATAAATAACATTTAACCAAGGTCTATAAAAACTAAAACATCAATCATAATTGTCTCATTATTATGATTTACCAAATGCCAGACCTGAGGTCCCATTGAGAGTCTTCATTCAGTATTTCCTTCTCTGAACCTTTCAGCATTTCTGAGTTAATGATTAGAAATTATCAGAAACTTTCAAGAGAAATTTTTCTCCCTATGTCACTCCCCAGGCACCAACCAGGCCCAGTGAAGCAAGTGGTTTCAGCTGGCTTCTTCCTTGATATTGTTTAGGAGCTCAGCTGGAAATGTTTGGAGCTGTTGGAGCTTTTCCACACACTCTGTGTAGGAGGAAGACACTTGCCAGGCTTCCCTGTGCCTGGACACTCACACGTAGCATGAGTTTCCTTTCCACTTCTCTACCCAACCGTGGGAAACCTACGGGAACTTCATCAGCCCAGGGTTCACTACACTCCCTTCTCATTTGATTGCATCTGGCAAACGGGTTCAAAAATGACTAGGAAAGGGCTGCCTCCACACACTTCATTGCCATGGGGGCCCCTAAAGGACTTGTTATGCACTGAATTTTGAAATAATTAAAATGAGCCATTTCTGTTTACCTGAACCATTTTTTCCCAGATTTCTCAGTTCATGAATATGTGTTCTTTTTGAAGTTTTGTCTAATTTGAAATGAGAAACTGTCTCCTTGTCTGCAGATCCTTTGCAGAATGGGAAAACAGCTCATGCTGAGGGCTCTGTTGATAATGCCTATTTATAAGATAATGCTGCTGTGGCTGTATTCTTTCTGTTCTGCATAATTTATATCAATGTTCAATTTGGTTATAGAAAATGTGAAAGCAAGGAGCAGGTAAAGTGTGTAGCTGACACAGATGATTAAATTAATCCAAGTTAGTTAGGAAGCCGCTGTGAACTATATGTGGCTGGAGCTGATGGGCTGAATGTGAAGTCAAGAGGAGCCTGAACGCAGATAAGCTTTGCAGACAAAAGGAGGAATTCAGTGTCTTTTTGTAGCCCCATTTCATGCTCAAAAGCATCTAAACTCCTTGGGGCTATGAGCTCCCCCCAGCCACATCTGAGCTTGAGATCAGTAAGACAAAGGCTGGAGGAGAGATGTGCAGGGAGGACAGAAGGCACCCAGGGGGGAAACCCAGTCCACGAGCAGGGAGCAGAGCAGCTCCCAGCCGAACTCTCCTTGCCAGGAGACCCAGGACAACACTTGCTGTTGTTCCAGCCTGGCATTGGGCCGGTCACTTTTTTTTCCAATTTCCTTCTCCCTCTGTCTCCCTGTGCTCCTGGTCAGTACTTGCAGGTGTCCTGTCACTGGCTGACCAAGATTGGCTAGCACTGCCTGCACACCCGGGGCACTGCCCTCAGACTGGATCTCTCCACAAAATGGAAGTGCTGTCTTCTATTCTGGTCAGGCTTTCAGAGACCAGATGTAAGCCAGGAATACGAGAAATGTCCATGAACCAGGAAAGAAGGAAATACAGTAGTCTGTTGAAGGCATAAAAACCAGAATAGAAACCATCCCTGCAGTAGCGTTGTGCGCTCAGTCTCCCATGGATGTTGGAGCACTTCCACTGGTCCAAAAGACGTGCTCTCTGGGGCATTACTCCTTCCAGGAGTTCTTTACTGCTCTGTAGATTTTAGCAGTTGTCTGCAAGGCTCTGAAACATTTCAAAGGGAAATCAAGAGGCGTTCGACTCTTCTGTCAGAGTGTACTGAGTGTTCACACTAGCACTCTGCCACACAGTTCTCCACGGGATGAAAGTTCTGCCCAGCCCCTAGCCCAGCATCCTGCCTGCATGCCTGAGCACGTGCCGCAGGGCCTTTGAGGTAAGATGAGGAGAACAGGTTTGTCACCACTGACCTACCTGCCTAGTCACATCCCGTGTATGTGTGTCTCTTGGCGTCAGAAATATAACATGAGCTGCTGTCTTAACCCAGCTCTGTCTGCTGGTTTCTCTCTCTCCACAGTCTGGCATGGGGCTCTTTCACCTGCTGCATGGCGGCCTCCGTTACTACCTTGAACTCTTACACTAAGACTGTCATTGAGTTCAGACACAAGCGCAAAATCTTTGAGCAGGGCTTTCGAGAAGAGCAGAACTTCCTAGACCAGGAAGCCATCAAGTACTTCAGAGAAAGGTCAGTGCAGTCAGTCGTTTGATCAGTGGAGGTTTTCATAGTCTCGGAAAATCCAGGCTCTCACCCATTTCAGCACATGTGGGTGAAGTCTCTGAGATACTTGGAGAAGATGTGTGTTAAAGACAAACACAAATGACCCTCCTTGATTTGTTTTTTCTTAAATTTTGTGATGTCCTGGTGCCTGCCTTTTCTTATATACTCATTAAAACACAAGACTGACAAGCCCTGACGGTATGCATCTGATTCATAGCAATTCATAAGAAGCTATGCTGCCAATGCAAGCCAATTTTCCCTCTCTGGAAAGGTAAAATTGTGGGGATGTAACAAATGTTACAGCCATCCTTTCTCAGCACATGTAATAGGCACCTCCCAACAATCCTAACAGCTGCTGAGACATTTTCCAGCCACCACTGGGCCACTTTGGAGTTGCCATCTTCCATAGTCACATGCCTACAACCCATCCTGGGGTCCTCCACCCAACTCATCCTCCTGAGCTCCTCCACAAAAATATAGTGCATACATCATATTGCACTGCAGAAACAGGACCACCCACACTGCTACCAGGGTCTTAGATGGACTCTAAGTCCCGTCTGAGCCTTGAAGGCCCAGAGACGCTCCTTCACTCTGCCCATCACCGCACACTGTCCACCTGCCGCACTGCTGACCCCATGCACTCTTAGTTGGCCCATGTGGCTGCACTGGGATACTTTCTGCCCTCATTATTTTGTGAGAAGGTTAAGGCTTTGCTTAAAATTGCAGAATGTGAAGAACACACAAATATTGACCTCACAGAGCAGGGAAGGTGTGATGCACTCCATAGGGGTACCTTTGCAGAATGAGGAGCTAAGTACAGAGAATCCTCACTGAAAGCCTATTGTTGGAAGTAATGTAAAGACATTTTGGGGACAGAAAACATGAGGATTCATTCTTGTTCTTCTGACCAATGTGGCAGTTTCTCAGTGGTGGAAGAGACTGGTTGGGAAGCTCTGAGGAGACAGAAGATTTGAAATGATCAGACATTTCAGTAGCGAAGTGAGGATCTCTCCTGAGCAGGAAGAACTAGAGAACTTCGATGCTTATTACTTTGTTTTGGTCACCCAACCTTAACTAATAGTCTCTATTGTTACAGTTATTTCTCTGCCAACTTCCAAGTTTTCGCTCTACCTTTCAGACAGTCTGGAAGGATGAGAGAAATTATTCAAACAACAATGATTTTCCTAATTTTGCATTAGAGATGACAGTGAATTTTAAAAATTCTGTGTGTGAGAAAAATCCCCAAACACAGTGAAGAGGAAGTGGTCATCATGTGCCTCAGGAGAAATCAACACTCAGTGAGGGAAAACAGTCAGCCAAGGGAAAACAGTCAGCCAAATTATTGAAGTGAGAATTGCAGATGAGAGACCGGCAGAATTGTAAGCAACAGAATATGTTGAGTTACATTGGGAAATGCTAAGGAAACTTGATATAGTACCACTACTACCTTTTCCGGAACAGTAAATAGCAAAAAACATTAATGGCATAGAGGGCAGTAACCCTCTTTATCTCACGTAGGTATTGTGTGGTTTGATTTTGATTCCTCTTGCACTCACCATACTACAAAGCCCCCCCACTTTTACATACATGTAAATCAATACCACGTAACACTTTACAATCAAATCCATGTTGGACTAGTTGTAATCTGAGACATCTTCACCCCGACACGCTAGATAAACAGGTGAAGGGCCCCAAAGAATGACAACAAGCCAAATGCAGCATCAAGGCTTTTTCATGTCTCTTGGAAGGAAGGTTTGAACTTACCTATGCAACTAGCAGGGTATTAAACATACATATGCCGAAGGCAAATGACAAGTCCCACCTTGGCCAGTACAAACCAATGTGGTTTTTAACTCTTATTTTATACATATCATTCAAAACAAGCTCCATACTAGGCAACGTGCATAATGAACAGCCTCTTCCTTGTGACTGCTCTGTACACTGGTCAGAGCCACCCTGACCAGTACACAGAGACAATGCTTTGTCTCTAGCACTTGTTTTATGACTGGACTGTATATTTTGTTCTGTCCTTCCAGCTTCCTTTCTCATTTTGAATTTGTGCGAACAATTCACTTGTTGGTCACATCCTCCAAGCCCCTCCACATGCACTTGGCAAACACAGCTCAAGCATGTGGTGTTCCCAAACTTCATGATTATAACTTTCTTTTTTTATATCACATTATTTTAATTGTTGTATCTGAATACATAATAAGAGGCCCATAAACAGTGTTACCATGGGATCATTCCAGAGATTTAAAGCTGTGCAGCATTACGTCTTTTTTTTTTTTTTAAGTCAGCATTTTCATGATCAGCTTCACTACCGTGACATGGGAATACTCTGAGACTTCAGGGGGTCCAGGGATCATCAATTAGCAACACAGTGTTGCTGCATGCTGTGGGTACCAGCAGTCCCAGCAAGCACAAAACTTCCCCTAGCACCGATCTTCCTTTGCACAAATAGAAAATAACTTAAATTCTCTTTCCTTCCTGTGCATGTACCCAGGGATACTTCACATTCCCTCCTACTCCTACACCTCCATGTTCCTTTTCATATCTCATAAATAAAACCCTCCAGCCTTTCTTCCTTCCAGTTACTTTGTACGTATCACTACCCTCTTTGCATGCTCCTTTGCCTCAGTACACATCCAGCACCCGCTGTACACACGCATCTAGCCTCTGTGTTGAATAGACTTTGTGCAATAGGCAGTTTTCTAAGAGCAATATATTTCTAGAGAAAGTTAAAGTTTTATCATTATTCCCAACAGACACAGTTTATCTTCTGGGAGAGAGGGAAGAAAAGTGTTAGCCCCTTTTTGCCTGATAAAAGATTTTTGTTGGAATATTATTCTACAGGCTCCTGCTCCCAGAGAAGAAATTTGCTTTGTGAAAAATACTGACAGTAAAATAGTGCTAGTCTTGCAAGTACTTTGTCAAACATAATATCATTGTAATTCACTTAATTTTAATCGCATGTAACTTCATATAACAACAGAAGATTGGTACTAGAGACGTATTAGATGAAAGAGCTAAAATGCTCCCTTGAGAGCTCCCAATTCAACAAGTGTGTACCATGTTCACCACCCAGTGCAGGAGATGCAGGGGATGAGCCACATCAATGCATGACTTGCTGTCCTGACCCCCTCCTTTCCATCAGCTCACCCCATCCCCTCCCCTAGCAGGTCAGCCTCGCACAGTCTGCATTAGTGCTGCTTGTTAACTTCAGTCTCCACATCCTAAGAACCGTCTCAGCTGTGAAGAACACAGGAAAGACCTTTAAAAACACATGAATGTATGCGTACACCCCAAATGCTGCTCTACAGCCTGGTTTGACTCCACATTAAACACTGCATATAGTTATCCAGTCCTAAGTCCACACATAAGCACGACCAAGTTGCAGACAGAGACAGCTTTCATAGAGACAGCCAAATTCTCCGACTACCTGCAACCACAAAGACACAGACTTTGTCTCTCAGCAGCTAAGCACCTTACTGTTTCTATCACTGGGAAAGCATTTAAACAGCTGCTGAAAAATCAAAGATTCATGGTGTTATATTCAGCAATGATCTCCTTCCCAGGCCTGGGATACTTTGAAAAGTCCAGACAAAAAAGACCTGTAGTTCACACCATAAAATCAAAAGATGTTATAGTTCTTCAGATATAAACGATATGATAGCCCTCAGAGTAACTCTAAGTAGAACAAGTAAATGATACAGACTTGGAGGTATTATTCATGTATTAAGTGTTTTATAAATTTATCAGTAGGATTATCTGCAACATGTCAGCTTTCAGTCTTTGTCCTATTATTGGTTGTTCTCTCTTTTCCTCTGGTTTTCCTTTTAACTGAATATTTGTCTATAACTTTTGCTCATCTTTTTCATTTTTTTAGTTTATTAGGTGTCAGTTCATAACAGGTATCTCTCTTCCTTCCCTCTCAATTTCTCTTTCTGCTCTGTTTCATATGAATACTCTTGCCCCATATGATCTTGAGCATGGTCCATTGTCTATGGTTCATCTCAGCTAGCAGAGGAGGAACCCTCCACATACCTTTCTGCTTCCTTTGCTCCTGAGGATCCTTCCAGATAAGTCAAAGGGACAGGCATTCTTTGTTCTCTCCTATATAGTCTGATAAGCTATATGTGACAGTCAGCTGAAGGAATGTCAATGTGCCAGGACCTTCTCCTCTTCCACTGCCCAGCTATTTGGCTTCTGGAACGCCCTGCAGCACACAGATAGTGGTTCCAGGACCCCTGTCCCTTTGCTACTGCCTGCTGCCACAGAGATGTAGCTGCTCCACAGTGGGGTCATGCCATGACATCCCACACTTTCCTCCCTACCCTGCACAAGTGTACCTGTAAGGCCATGAGAACATAAGGCCCACAAGCAGGGGACTGGGGTAACCCTTCCAGCGCAACACTAACTTCAGTGCACCCAGACTATCAAATCTTCAGCTTTCTTAGTGTAACATGGAACAAATGTGCAACCATCTAGTTTGGGTGTTCTGAAAAGACAATGAGAGGAAGGCAAGATGGAAATCAGTAGCAGATGTAGCAATTTTAGCAGCTTTGCCCACATAGCTGTGTAATAATTAGAACACATTCACAAGAATTGTGCTCATTTAGACCAACTGGCTACACCAACACTATCATCACATCATTCAGGCAAGGGACAGTGCAGCTAGGTTATTCACATTGGATGTCTTTCCCAAGTTTGTCCCCAGTTTCTAGCCTTCCTTTTTTCCTGTATTAAAAAATCCCCTTTCAGCCACTCCCCACCACCTTTCCCTGCTCCCAGAACTCTTTGGTGGTGGACTTTGCTTTCAGGTAAAGAACTAAAACTTTCCTCTCTGCTTCTTTGGTATGCTGGGGGAAAGTCAGAAAGCATTAGTGGGGCAGATGGAGACCCTGGGGCAATAGTCACAGCTGCTGGAACAAGGATGGTTGTAGCTACAGGGAGGAAGATCTGGGGCAGGGGAACATAGAGGCTTGGGGGGAGAGTACATGAGGATTGAAGCCTGGGGTCAGGGATAGGGGGCCTGAAAGTGTGGAAATCAAATCCAGGTGAGCTCCTGATGGAGAGCTAGTCACTGCCTTGAGCAAGGAATAAAAAGTTAGTGAAGCGATACAAGAAAGCTTGAATTACCCATTGCCCTCTTTTACTGTTGACAAGAGGAGAAAGGGTAACAGCTTTTGGAAACACATCCATGCCTGGTCAGGCTGTGTAAGGCCAGGGGTGTTGAGTCCCATTGGAACTGAAGCCACTGCAGAAAGGGGTAAGGAGGTTAGCCCACCCTGGCAGCGGTGGAAGAGGAGACCCTAGACATCAGCATAGCCCTATGTCCAGTCTGATATCCAGCCTTTTGCTCCCTGTGAAGCAAATCTCACTTATTAGGTGCTGTTAAACCAACATACAAATTTAGCAAGTAAATGTGGAAGATTCAGCCTTCCATAGTTCACTCATCGATAGCACAGTATTTGCCAACATGCAGCTACCCATCAACACCCATTGTGGCATTGCAGCTGATTTCACAACATTTTTCTTGCTGACTGAGCCCTTACTCTGATCTGCAAAACCAACCCAACATCAGGCAGATGCTACTGGTGAAATTCTAGAGTAAACTGAGTTCAAACTGCCATTGATACCAGTGCAGAAAAAATGTCTCTGCAGGGATAGAAAATGTAGTTTTGAAGTGCTAGGAGCAGTTTGAAACAGACAGCAGGACCAATGCTATTGCAAAGATAATAAATCAGGACTATTCCCAGCACTATGAGAATCAGAACTTTTCAAATCATCATTCGCATATGCTGTTTTTTCCTTTTTTGTACATTTCTCTAATGTATCTTACTCACAGCTTGCTTTCTTTATCATCTCCATTGTATTCATATAAGATGTTGTGCAGATCATATCAAAGCTTTCCAAAGACATGCCAACCTTTTTCTCTGATTTCCTCCTTGGTCACCTAGATATCTGAACAGGTTTTAAGCTACTGACCTATCGTACCTCCCATTTACAGAGTCAGTATCTTTTCATATGGACATCAATAAGAATTTCCAATCTGACTATTCACCTCTCATTAGCACACAGGGACGAGTGTAACGTTCTGCCTTGGATTTATTCTGTACTTTATTCTGCAACACAGGAAGGTTTATCTGCAGAGCCGTTCCTTCTGGAAAATTACACGGACTGGCACTTAAATGGTGTAGCACTAGCAACACACCCACTTCCAACACACACGTACTGTACAATGCTGTTAGTCCCCGACGCTTAGATTCATCCTGAAGAGTGAAAGAGTGGGAGAGACGCAGCCCTGAGCCCCTCATTTCTATTCCCCATGGCCTCTTTACATGAGCTTTCCCCTGAGAGGGGCAAAGCCAATGGAACCAAGTCCTTCCTGAGACCATTACGATCTCCATAATGGGCCTGGCTGGCTATAGATGGAGGAGCCCAGGTATGTTGTACTCTTATTGATTTTGACCCTTCCATTTCTGTACATTTGGGAGCAGCCTTTGTTTCTGTTAAAGGTGCTACTTCTATATTCTCTTTTCCAGGACTGAGGAGGAGAGGGCTGAGGCTGGGGACCTGAGGTTACAGTGCCTCCATAGCTGCTCCCCAAATAGTAAGTGATCATGGCTCGAATATGTCCGATACACAATGGCTTGTTCCGTCGCCACGCTGGCTCCTTGAGGTTAAGAATAAGGTTTGGAGTAGGAAGCTATGGAAATAGAGGTTTGTAACTTTCCCAGACAGCGATGCCCGAACGATAACCAACTAGCATACTAACAGTACGAAATTCTCCAGGATTCAATTTAGGATGTGCACATATCCTATAATTTTGTGTTATCTCAAGAAGCTGTGACTTCATAGTAGTTTAAAAATGTACTCTAATTTACACCTGTATAACTTTCATTATCACTACCTTTTTTCATCTATACTCATCACCAGTTCATGATGATGCATGCTATTGAATATAAAAATGACTGAAAGCAGCTTTGGTAGACAATAACATTAGTATAATTAATGCCATTTCTTGCACTTACTCAGAAAATTGCTATGCTTTTATTCAGCGTTTGCAAAAATTCTTACTTTAAGCTGTGGGAATCAGTGGTTCAATGTATGAAGCAATATTGGAGCATGGCTCCTGGCCTGCTCTGAATACTATACTTTTCCTTTACTCTCCAGGAAAGATGTGTGCAGTTTCATGCATCTATTTCCTTGCAAAGAAAGCAAGTGATTCTTCATTCAGCAGGAGGGAGACTTGGGAAACTGACTCGCTGACTCTGCGCTATTAAAATTTGGAAACCTCATAGCATTTTGCTGCCTCTGTCTTGCTGAGATGCACATTTCAGCCACGTACTCATGGAATCTTGGTGTCCATAACCTTAATAATTGAGGGTCCTGATCCCTCATCAGACCTGCTGGAACAGTTTTCCAGTCCCATGTCACTGGAGGTGGCCTCCCCACAGGCATGATAGTGCTAGCACTGCTCTTCAGCTTGGTTTGTCAGCTCACTTGGTAACTCCTGCTCCTTGAAAACGTCATGTCAGTTATGGACCTTTCCACAGGCAGATCCACATCCTTCACTTTCACAGGCCTGAAAAGGTCTATTAGCACAAAACTGATCTGGGTCATCTTTCCCAAGAAAATTCCATACCTGCCAAGCTACTGGCTAGTGCTCAAACAGGCTTATTTCATTATGAAGACTGTCCAAAGGTCTTTGTTTGAAACAACAAATAGCAATTCTTGACATTAGCTGTTCCAAGGGATAGAAACAAGGCTCTATTGGTCCTACACCCCGCCCTACCCAGGTACTTCAATGTAAAGGACGTATATCTTACCCCCATATGTGTGCTGACAGTGCTGTAAAAGCAAACTGCAAACGAGAAGTCCGCTATCAGGTTAAAGAACAGTGGCCATTCTTTGATATTACATCAGTTTCAGCTTCACATCAGTTACCTACTGTAATGAAATCTGATCAATATTAATAAAGTGATGTGAGTGAAGTTCTGCTCTCAGTTCACAGTTTACTTATGAATCCAACTTAAGCTTCAGAATCTTCATTATTCATGCTTATTAGGGAGGAAAAAACATTAGTTACTGCTGCTCAGGATGGCACAAAGCCTCACAACCTTCAGCTTAAAGTCTCCCTCCTGGAACAAGCCCTGTCAAGCCATAAGTGGCCTGTAGCTGGTCAGAGGATTCTCCTTATCATTGTTTCTGGCTTCATACACTCCCACTCTTCTTTATCGCATGCAATGGGCTCACGGCCAGCAGAGAATTGTTAATGGCAAGAGAACAACATGAGAAGTGCTTTGCTAAAGTCAGAGCAGCCACAAATGTTACACTGGCCCTTTGGTTATCCAGGGGCCTGCTTGTATGAAAGGAGGGGGCACATCACCTACAACAGACCAAGTCCTCGCCATTGCTTGGTCAACTCACCACCTGCATTCCACCAGCAGAGTAAATGCCGGCAAATCATTTTGAGCTCCTTTTGAACTCTTCACACAGAGGTGGTCCTGTACCAGTAGGACACAACGACATACCACCAGAAGTTGTTCCTGCTGCTCACTTCAACCAGCACTTCATTCCCTGGAGGACTTGTCAGCTGCCCTCACTTAGAAATGCTCTGAGGTGGTTCTAATTTGAACCAAACAGCATATAAGGAATATTCACTCATCCTCAGACGTCATGCTTTTTTCTGTCCTTCCACAAAGACAATACAGGGCATCTGGTCTTTGTTGAGAACCAAGGATTTTTGGGGAGTGCCACTGTAGAGTGAAACAGTAAAAACTTTAAATAAAAGAACAAGACTGAGCAATTGTAGAAGACAAACACTAACTGGCCAGGTGATTTTAGAAGAGAGAATATTAAAGGTTTGCAAGCAGCCCAGGAGCACTGTGAGAATGCAGGTAGCACAAGGGGCCTTATGTCATGCCAGGACCAGGGCAGGACCTCAGGTTCCTCTGTTGGCAAGACTAAGCTATCTGTTTTGAGAAGTGGCCTTAAATTATAAATTTCACCAGAAGCTTGATTCCAGAGGAGTCTTGATCAGGGCAATGCAATATTCAGTCTTGATAATTCTATGTTACACCATTTAATGTCCATCACTAAACTATAATTTTCCTTTAACAGCATTTAAACTTGCCTGAGTTGGGCTAAGAACAGTACCAGGGAGCTCTAGGTATAAATTGGCATCCTCTGCTCTCGCCAAGCTGCCTTCCTGTGCAAACTGGAAGGGGCACCGGCCCCTATACATCTAATATCCCCAGTCATGTTTTGTTCATACCAACTTAGCATTTCCATTGCAAAGCTCTAAACACTCTTAATAGTCTATTTGCTGTCATTTTTTACCTTGGAGGTCTCAACTTTTTCTTTCAGATGTGCAGGGCTGGGAGACCTCAATGCACCAGTTGTGCACAGTTGCTATACAAAACTGATAGAAGGAGAAGTTTCACATCAGGATTTTTTTGTTGTTGCACAGTGTCCTGGTTTCAGCTGGGAGAGAGTTAATTTTCTTCCTAGTAGCTAGCATAGTGCTGTGTTTTGGATTTAGTGTAAGAAGAATGCTGATAACACACTGATGTTTTGGTTGTTGCTAAGTAGAGCTTACACCAGTCAAGGACTTTCTTTTTCAGCTTCCCATGCTCTGCCAGGTGCACAGGGAACTGGGAGGGGGAACAGCCAGGATAGTTGATCCAAACTGACCAAGGGGCTATTCCATACCATATGACGTCATGCTCAGTATATAAACTGCGGGGAGTTGGCCGGGGGGAGCAATCGCCGCTCGGGGACTGGCTGGGTGTCGGTCGGCGGGTGGTGAGCGGTTGCATCACTTGTTTTCTTTTCCCTGGGTTTTGTTTGTCTCTCTCGTTCTCCTTTTCATTACAATTACTATTGTTATTATTATTATTACTATTATTATTATTATTATTATTTTTATTTCAATTATTAAACTGTTCTTATCTCAACCCATGGGTTTTCTTACTCTTGCCCTTCCGATTCTCTCCCCCATCCCACCGGGGAGGGGGAGGGTGAGCGAGCGGCTGCGTGGTGCTTGGTTGCCGACTGGGGCTAAACCACGACACACAGTTATTTATTACCAAGGAATGCTCACTGTTATTAGGCTCCAGACAGCAATTGTACCTGATTTCAGACATCTGTATGTCCATGCCACTTCCACCCTCTCCTCCAGTCTTCTCCCACCACTAGGCATTAATATGATGAGTCTGTTGCTTAGATCATTGTGCCTGGGACCTGCAGGGCAGATGGGAGAGGTACGGATGATAGGTGTAGAACAAGGGGTAAGAGAGAGGCGGGAGAAACGTCACAAAGCACAAGGAGGGACAGGCGTGGTGGCAAAGCCAAAGAGGAGATGGGTAGCTCAGAAGAGCCAAGAGCTGAGCAGGAAACAGCATATTCTTGCTGTCTGTGCCTAAAAGCCTTGATTGATATTTGAGGCAGATAAACCCAGGGTCCAGGATACCAGCTTTTCTTGTAGAAAACTGAAAGACTATTCAAAATGAATTCAGCATAAAAAAAAATATATAGTCATTGTTTTGGCAGTGTGGGCATTTTAGGAGGGTCACCTGACAAAGAGGAGGCCTTGAAAAAAATAATTTTATTCTCATATCATCACCCTGCAGGCATTTCCCCTGGGTCCGTCCCACATCTCTTCTACCATCCTCCCACCCCTCGCTGTCTACAGTAAGATTTATGCAACCATCCCCTCAGTGCTTTACTGTAAATCATATTGTCATTTTTTTCTATTCAAACAAGATCATCAGAAGAACTCTAGATTTAAAACATGGTGGAAATGATTCATAAAAAAAGATTATCCGCTGTTTTTTCTTGGTCGCAAGTGCCACAGAAGGAAAGCGGTGCTGGATTTGCAGGCAACTTTCAAATGTCTCCAAATGCAGTGCTACAAAAAGTCTATTGCACAAGCTCAGCTGGAGAGGGCAAGGCACAGACGGCAGACAAGGTCACTCTGACAACGGGGAACATGCTTTATATGCTGAGCAGCACAGGGCTGGAAGAAGGCAGACAACAAGGGCCTGATGCATTTGAAGTGTCGCTCAAAGTTGAGTCAAGGTTTCTCCTTGTGGAGATACCTGACAGCTGCAATCACCTTCCTATTTCATGTCAGCATTGATTTCAACTCCAGGTCTTCCAATTCTTCCTGTAATTTATTCAGTTCATAGTGATTCACTACATAAAAACAGGTGGAAAAAAATCCCCTCTGATAAAGCACCATGGTTACAGATCTAAGATCCAGCCTTGCAATATTGAAAGCAATGGGAATTTCATTCCTGTCTTCAGGCACACCCTTGCCCGCTAGGAAACTCCAAAGTTACAGGTCTCAGTTCTGTCCTCGTTTACCTCTGCTAAAATCCAGACTGACATTTTGCTTTTACAAGCTTCAGATTGCTTCTTAAGCAACCAGCTCCTCTGCTTCTGAGACGAGCATGATGATAAAAGTAAATTCAGTCCCATGTTTAGCACTGCAGCCAGTGAAAATTAAAGGGTGGAAAAGGAAAGCAAAAGAAAGGGATAGTTTATAATACTTTTTTGTTTCCTCCAGTGTGCAAGTGAATTGGAAATGTTTCTTATATAAATTTCAGTGAGATTACTTATGAAACATGTTTTCTGTCACTCTCCTAAATCATGTCTTTCAATAAATGTTCCATCTCCTACATCCAGCTAATCCTGGATTTATGCAAAAAAAACACCATAACAACACCACAAAAAACCCAACCCTGTCCAACACTGCTAAAGATGCAAAATGAAGTATTTCAGATTGTATATGCAGCTAGATAGCCTTTCAGTTACTGTGCATACTATATTTCCCCCAGAATGTAGGTAGAGATTGTTGCTCAATGTTCAGATAATTTTACACTGCAAGATATTTGAGGACAAATACGTATATTTTTATCAAAAAAGTTACAATATGCATTTTTATTTTAGTTGCCTTAAAATGGGTTTTGCTCTTGTCAGAATAAGGGTTTTTTTATTTGCTACAGTAAAACACATTTACTGAATGTAGGGTTATGTAGTGAAGACTAAGGAATGCCTGAGATTCAGCTCTGATTTAAATAACGAGTAATTTTGATTTGTGTTCCTCGTACCAGAAGATCACCCCTTTCCAATCCTCCTCACGGTCCCAGAGCAGCCCATGAAACAACAGACAACTCTCTCCCCATCTGCCTGCTCCCTGGGGTGTGGGGATGCACTCCTTCAGCCAGAGGCTCTGGCTCTAGATCCTCCTAAGTTTACCAGGTTTCTGAGTCTCTCTGGCAAGAAATGAACAATCAGCTTCACCTGTGCCAAATTCCAGCTTTCTGAACACCTCCACAGCATGACCAAACATGCTACAAGCCATCATTCCTTGCTTTCAGGAGAGACTGAGAAACAGCAACTCAATTTACAAAGGCAACAAAACAAAGATACCCAGCTCCAGGCTACCTTCGCTCCCACTGTTCCATACGCTACCAACTCTGACTTATGCAAAGAAGGGGAAGCAATCCATCTGAGCCAGAGGGCTGCAACTAACACTGTTTTTCCTTTGCAAAGCTTTTTATGTATGAGGGACTCTCCTGCAGCAGGCACTATAAAGTCAGTATGGAAGAGGACAGCCCAGAGCCTCCAATGGAAGAGCAGGATGGTGAGATGGGACTCAGAAGGGAGAAAGGGAAACCGTAGGGGAAATAAGTTATTTTCATAGTTAGGCAGAATCACTGAATCACAGAATAACACAGGGTGGACAGGGCCTCTGGAGGTCTCTAGTCCAGTCCCTTGCTCACAGCATGTCCATTAGACCAGGCTGGATCAGGCTGCTCAGTTCCTTGTCCAGTTGAGTTCTGAATATCTCCAAGGATGGAGATCCCAATATTTCTCTTGGCCTCTGTCCTGGTGTTTGAACACCCTCAGGGTGAAAAAGCGTTTCCTTATATCTAGTTGGTAATTGTTGTCTTCCATCCCTGTTCAGCCAGTTTATGAAAGCAAGGCATTTCTGGGGAAGGATGCTCCCTTTGACATGTGTGTTTTTGTTTTCTCTCCTTCCTTCTATATAATTCATTTTACTCCTCTTTTTTGGCTCTGTTTCTATGCAGTAGCTCTGTTACTGTCTGCTTTTCCAATTATAAAAACTCTAAATTTGTTTTAAACCTGATAATTATGCTGTGATCTAGCAAAGGCCTTAATTAACCCTATAGAAGCCAATAGGTGTGAGGCATGCTCTTTAGGACCTTAAAAACTTGGCGTTTAACTGCATCCAACACTGAGAAAGGTGCAGGGAGGTGGAGAAGTGAATATGTAGCTAATTCAAGCCACTGGTACTAACAGGACAGGACTTCGTGTGCTAGATCTCGTATAACGCATCCAGACCAGGATTTTCTGCTGTCTTCCACCACAAGAGGAATATGAATATACCAGATGCACGAGAAGACTCAGTTTGTCACTGGTATTGCTGCAAAAGTTTGTCATGTCCTTTGGCTGTTAGAAGTCCTGAATCATGATCTGCACAGTGGGTATGTTTGTGTTGCCCTTCAAGGTCAAGGCATTTCTAGCTGCATTTGCTACCCATCAGGACAATTCCAGTCTGCAGGGGTACATCTTCCTCTCTTGCCATCAGTCTTGTCAAACTAAGTAAAATTTAGCCATAGGAAAAAAAGCATTGGGATCTCTTCTGCCTGGCAGCAGCCGGGAGAAAGGTATGGGAAACAATATTCAGGAGGGGTAGTCTGGCATCCCATTCAGTTGGCACTTCCAGCCACCTCAAATAGCTGATCAGCCCTGTACACAGCTTAGGGGGGGAAAGAAAAGTCCTTAACACAACGAGCTATATAAAAGAAATGTCCTATAATGTCACCACAGGAACAATGATGTCATTCTGTGCTGCCCTCCTGGTTTTATCTTGCCTGTTTATTCATCCCCTAATTCACTGGGTAACCGTGCAGAGGAGACGCATGTGGGTCCAAGGTGAAGGCAGGTCTTCACACTTTGCAGGGATGATCAAGGGCAGGTGCTGTGGCAATGTGCAAGCCAGGTTTTAGCCTTTTGTGTTCTAACTGGAATTTGTCACAGTCAATATGCCAGTAGCTTTCTTCCCTTCCTGTCCTTCCCCAGCACCAAATCCTTGGTTCTCGCAGAGCTGTATGGCTTTTGGGAAGGCGAACGCTGATGTGCCAGTGATTACCACACTGATGATAGCTGACGAATGCTTAGTTGGCACCAGGGAGGAACTGTTCCTGAATTTATGTGCCTTATCCTCAAATGCTTTGTTCTTGGTCATGAGAAGCAGAGGGTTTTATACAGACCTAAGAAGCAAATCAGCCTATGGGGAAGTGCAGTTATGGGGAACAGGCTTAAAATTGTCCCAAAATAGGCCTAAAATTGTCTTATAAGCCTTTAGCCCAGCCCAGAGGAAAAAGTGTGTGTTTGTCTTTCTTTAGGGCTTCACAACACCCAGCTCTAAATGTCACTAGCACGCAGAGGAACAGGAGTGACCATAACGCTCAGAAAATACCCCCATTCGCTACATCAAGCTCTTCCAGTGACGCATCAAGCAGCTCTTCACTTCCATCAGAACCGACCAGCCAGATCTCCCTGATTCAGGATCAAACCCTGCTGGACATTGCCTCCATCACTAAATTGGCCCCAGGAGAATCACCAAGCCCTCAACCATTTGAGCAAAGAGATAAAAATTTAGCAATATCATGTTCCAGCCCGTTTGGAGCAAGGACTATTCCTGCATCTTGCCCAGCCAGCCCCAGGCTCAGTCTAACACCCAGCTCAGCCAAGCCGCAGCAATACTCTGACTCCTCTCCAGTCAGTCCAGGGATCAATGCACCTTCCTTCTATACCTTTTGTCCTCACACAGCACAAAACGTACAAGCTTCAGCATCAGATCACACACTGACCCCAACCAGGAAAAGCACAAGACCTCCAGCAACAGTGACTCCTGAAGATAGTTCCCAGTCTCCTGGCTATTCTAAAACTGGATTAAAGAATACAGGAAAGGGTTTTGAATCAGATCTGGAAGATCCTGATCATGAAAGGTACGTATCCAGACCATACACATGTTTAAGTCCTCAAATGACTCAAGTTGATATAGGGTCATTAAGAGCCCTTCATAAAAAAATTTTAAATATCTTTCATGATTGTATTGGGTCTGGCTGAGATGGAGTTAATCTTCCTCACAGCAGCCCTCATAGTGCTGTGCTTTGTGTTGGTTGGTAGAAAGGTGTTGATAACACACCAGCACTTTGGCTACTGCTAAGCATATGAGGTCAGCTCAGCACTAAAAGCTAAGAGAAAGGAGAAGGAAGAGGGGGCATTCGTTATTTACATTTGTCTTCCGGAGCAACCGCTACGCGTACCAAACCCCTGCTTCCCGGGAAGTGGCTGGACATCGCCTTCTGATGGGAAGTAGAGAATAAAATCTTTGTTTTTCTTTTGCTTCCATGCATGACCTTTGCTTTTGCTTTTTATTAACCTGCCTTTATCTTCACCCACAAGGGTTTTTCCCATCTCATTTTCTCCCTGCGTGTCCTGCTGAGGAGGGGAGCGATAGAGCGGTTTGGTGGCACCTGGCATCCAGCCAAGGTCAACCCACCACAACGATTTAAACATTCCCAGTGTTTGTTTTCCAGTAACTACCCTATGCTCCCACTAAACCCTGTTATCCAAGAAGCAAAATACCATATTTTCCATATATTAATTTAGCTTTCCAGGCCTGATTACAGGACCATCCCTGGGCCAGGTTGTCAACCTCAGCTCCTCCAAAGGGGCACAGTTTCAATGTGCCTCATTTCCTTTCAAATGAGAAAGCACATCTCTCCCTATACTAGCAGAGAGAGACTCTGCTGTTGTTACGAAGCCTGACAGATAAGAGCTGGGGATGGTATTCAGTGACAGGGCCAGTATCTCCCTTCCCAAACCTCAGTCTCTGTGGTCCGACCCCAGGCAAGCTGGGCTGATTTCACCCCTCTGAGCCTCTGAACTCCACACTGTGTCTGCCACTTCTTTCCTTGGCAGGAGATTTGTAACCGCAAAGGAATTCCAAGCCATGGAGAAAGAACTAGAGGATGTAAAAGAAGAACTGAAATGCCTGAAGTGGAAAGTGAGACACATCGGTGAGACTGTGCAGCCCCTGGCTGAAGACAGCAAGCGTTACAATGGCTATACCCTGATGGAGCTCAAGGCAATGGTGCAGTTCGAAGATGATCCTTACAAGGCTGCCCACAAGATCCTAACTGCGCTCTTCAGCGATGTCTACTTGCTACAGCACTCAGTCACTGAACAGGCCTGCAACTCCCGATCTCTGCCCAAGCCCAAAATAGACCCAGAGCTGTACACAGTGTACTGTGACATTCTGAAAAGCATATTCCCTGGAATTAGCAGCCAGACCTTGAGGGAAGAGACACAACACGTGCAGAAAAGCACCCAGAAAGAAGCGCAATAACACCAGAGCCCGCAGGATGTTCTGCAAAGTAAGAAGTCTCCAATGATTTTAGAGGACTGAACTGTGGGTATGTACCGTTGGTTGAGTCTATCCCTTTTAGGTATGAATCATCTGTAAAGATATTGGTGAGCTCTGAGCCCTTCATGCCACTTGCCCAGTGAGACAGGATGGGAAGTCGTTCTGCATACTTCCCACATTTTAGAAAAAAATTGCCCCCTTAGTGTCTCTTTCAATATATGGATGTTTCCTTGCTTCCAGCAACTACAAATGCTGACAAAAGAACCCAGAGAAGGATTGTGTATCCAAGCAAGGGCCTTCCCCCAGCCCCAAACAGACCAACCAAGCAACCAGCATCTGGGTAGTTTCTATTTTCTAGAGTATATCATTCATTAAATGACATTACTTGTTAGAAAATTGTGCCTGTTCTTTTTTTATTTAGTTTTTGTCTAAAAATGCTTTGCACATCAAATCAATCAACAATCATAACTTGAGTGCACACTGGGATGAGACCTGGGCATGCAGCAAACCGCCCTCCCCTCCCTGCTCATCTGCATCCTGGGTTACATGGGAAGAAAACCAGGGCACAGAGGTCAGCAGCTGCAGTGCACCCAAGCAGGTCTCCACTGTAGATACCTGGGGGCCAAGGCATAAGAGTGTGCAATATGCCCCTAAATCATCAGCCCACCAGTGAAACAGGTAAAGGTCTGTGACTCCCACCTCTCCTAACCTGTGATAACTGAGCTGACAGGACAGCTCACGTTAACAACTGTGCTTCGCCTTCCCATGACTGATGCTGAAAGACTGGCCCCTTGCAAAGGCCCCACAAGGTGATCGCTGCTACGGAGCCTGCCCCGAGGAAAGGAGGCTGCTGTCACGGAGGACACAGGAAAATGGCCCTGGAGCTCCTTCCTCCCCATCTGGGACCCAGCAAAGTGCAATGGATGAACAACAGTTTGGCCATCAGGTTCTGCCCACCAGGCTGGCCTTGTAGCCAGTTTTGTAAAGATCTGGTGAGGGTGGAAGGATGTCCTTGTGCCATTTTGCTCAGTACCGATGGACAATACTGCTTACCTTACTGGCTCACCCACCCCCTTTCAGAGAGTCATTGACACTTCCCTGGTATCAATGTGACAAATACATCAAAACCCAGAACACGTCTGTCCTGCACACTGCTGCTGCTCCCTGCCAGGCCACTGAGGATGGCAAGATGAGCAAAAGGTAACCTGTGAGTTCATCTTACCTTTCCCTGCACTGAGATATAAGCCACTTCTTAAGGTTATTCCAACAACAACAGGGAGGAAGGGAGGGGGAATTAAAAAAGAATAAATAAAAGCAGATCATTGCTCATGTCACCACAGCTCCAGACATCTTCGGAGGATGGGAGGGGGCAGTACACTCCAAGGACACGCTCTGTACCTTCTGGGCTCTTCTGCATACGGATTCTGGGGATGTTCTGACATTTGTATGAGAGATCCTACTTGTCTTTCAGCATGATATATCTGTACTGTTCTCTGCTGGGCTTACGAGTACATTTTTTAAGGCTCCTTGTTATTAGCAATTTATTTTACTTACAAGCCAATGTGCAGACACAGGCACAGCACTTTGCCCATGTAGCCTCTCTGTACCACACCACAGCCAAGATCTACAGCCACACCTGGCAAATTACCAGGTAGCTACGGCAATACAGTTGTGCACAGTGCATGCCCTCGGGGCAGTCACAGCTCCAAAGCAAGGGACTGGGAAAAGGATGCCTCCCCCGACACAGCCAACTCCCTTCGCAGATGGGCACAGAGGTGAGTGTAGGATGGATGGAGCCGCTGGAGATGCAGTGTCCCTTCAGAGCAAAACACATGCCCCTGGTGAGCGTCATGGCAGATTATGACAAATCATCTGGAAGGCTCCATGCATTCTGGAGAGGATGTTTGTGTCTCGCACAAGCATGCCCTCCTGCAAGCATTTATGTTCTGCTTTCATGGCTCTATTTGTAGGAAAAGATATCCCTTTGGGTCAGATGGGTGGGAATAGGCTGGCCCTCCTCTCACAGAACTCACATAGGCGCTGCGCAGACTTGCCTTTCTACGACAGCCCAGACCCCCCCGACTCTCTCAGAGGTCTCTCTTCAGAGCTTTCCATAATCTCCAGTGGACACAGAACTGAGGAAAATGTAATGTAGGCATTAGCAATACCAGTCTTCATATGTCGTATTGCCTGCCCCCTCTGCCTGTAAAATCTTAATGCAGTCGGTCCTGTTAGAACAGGCTCTGTGGCTTCTCATGTTCATGGGGCCAGAAAATATGCTTCGATTATATTTTAGCCTTGTTCTCCACATGCTTACTAGTAACAAGGTCCAGCACAGATCTATGAATTATTTTTATTAGCTTTGCATCATCAAGGATGGTTCTGTCACATATTGTCAGTTCTGGGTCCCTTTCAGGTTTCGGTGTCCTCCTCCTTCTGGATCTCTTCTGGTATGAATCTCTACTGCCCATTTTAGAGACATGCATTAGGTGTTTTACCCTGCTATTCATGGCTTCCATTCCAGTGGAGCTTCCGGGTTAATTGCATCCAACTAGAGTTGGCCACTCTTGTCAGATCTCCCATACATTATCATTAGGTACCTGCAACTTCTGAGTCCTAGAGTCTGTCCCCAGCGCCTTACCTGCTGTAGCAGCCCAAGTGATCAGCTGCAGGGAACCTGTGAAAAAAGCAGCAAGGCATACCCATTACATTTGTCCTTCACAGGATCCTTGCTTCCTTCTTTTCCTCTGTTGCGTTTGTGCCTTCAAGGCAGCTCTGCCTCTGTGAGGATGGTTTGTTCTCCAGCTGCTACGTTATCTGCATCTTTGTGACCATCTCCTGTACTTGAGCCACCTTCCCTGATTTTTCTACAGGGAGAAAAATCTACTCATTTTCTACTCATTTTCCTGAGTGCTTCCTGTTGTTTGTATTCCTGTGCATTACCAAGTCCTTTCATCCTTTTATAAGCCTTAGCTTTCCTTGCTAGCTTTCCTTACGTAGGTTTGCTGGGGAGAGAAACACATCTGTCTTCCTACAATTCTGAAGAGCTTTTCTCTGTCCAGTCTATTTTTTCTATAGTCACCCACTCACAACAGGAGGGTGAGGGCTGAACGCCTACATCTGCAGAAAGAGCTCTTCTCCTTGGAGGGTAACAAAACTGAGTCAGCATAATAGAAGTAAGACAGCAGTATCTTAAAGACACGGGCTTGAAAGCAACTTTTTGCTTTCACTTTTAGCATCCTGTGCTTGCCAGAATGTGTCCTGTGACAAGCATGCTCTGTCTTAAGACTTGAGGTCTTGCTGCCTGGTATTCAGACAGAAAGGCAATTACACAGTCCCATTATTCTGACAGTTAAAAAGATTCAGCCATTGTTCTTCTTGGACAATTCATACTGATTTGCACTGTGCCGACATTGCTCCTTAGCCTAAATAAGCCTTCTCTCCAAAATGTTATCACCTTCACTTGCATAGAGACAGACAGAGAAGGCAATCAGACACATAGTGAAAAATTAGTCTATAAATCCATGTTGATTCCATCTATTCTCCAATAAACTATATAACTCTATTTTTTTCCTTGAACACGTACTTTCAAGTCTGAAGACCCAATACTGGACCAAATGATAGAACAGAATCATTAAGGTTGGAAAAGACCTCTAAGATCATCTAGTCCAACCGTCAACCCAACACCACCATGCCTACTAAACCATGTCCCGAAGAGCCACGCCTACACGTTTTTTGAACACCTCCAGGGATGGTGACTCCACCACCTCTCTGGGCAGCCTGTTCCAATGCTTGACCATGTTTTCAGTAAAGAAATTTTTCCTAATATCCAATCTAAACCTCCCCTGACACAACTTGAGGCCATTTCCTCTCGTCCTATCGCTTGCTACTTGGGAGAAGAGACCAACACCCACCTCACTACAACCTCCTTTGAGGTAGTTGTAGAGAGCAATAAGGTCTCCCCTCAGCCTCCTCTTCTCCAGGCTAAACAACCCCAGGTCCCTCAGCCGCTCCTCATAAGACTTGTTCTCTAGACCCTTCACCAGCTTCGTTGCCCTTCTCTGGACACGCTCCAGCACCTCAATGTCCTTCTCGTACTGAGGGGCCCAAAACTGAACACAGTACTCGAGGTGCAGCCTCACCAGTGCCGAATACAGGGGCACGATCACTTCCCTACTCCTGCTGGCCACACTATTTCTGATACAAGCCAGGATGCTGTTGGCCTTCTTGGCCACCTGGGCACACTGCTGGCTGATGTTCAGCCGGCTGTCGACCAACACCCCCGGGTCCTTTTCCACCAGGCAGCTTTCCAGCCACTCATCCCCAAGCCTGTAGCGTTGCATGGGGTTGTTGTGACCCAAGTGCAGGACCCTGCACTTGGCCTTGTTAAACCTCATACAGCTGGCCTCGGCCCATCGATCCAGCCTATCCAGATCCCTCTGCAGAGCCTTCCTACCCTCAAGAAGATTGACACTCCTGCCCAATTTGGTGTCATCTGCAAACTTACTGAGGGCGCACTCAATCCCCTCATCTAGATCATTGATAAAGATATTAAACAAGACTGGCCCCAAAACTGAGCTCTGGGGAACACTGCTTGATTTTTTTCTTTCCTTTCTTAACTATAGGCATTACATTTGCTATTCTCTAGTCATACCCAGATCCAAAGATTCATTAGCATTACACTTATTCAAGTAACATGCACTGTCTGTTATGTATTCATCCCTGCACGTAACCTGAGGACCTAAGAGCTATGGCACGGGTTGTCTTTCCCTGTGTCATCTCTAGGAGCAGATGTCTAGTCAGAAGTGTGAGGACATGAATACTTTTTCCAGCCTCAGGCGATCTGTAGTGTGTAGTGATTGATTGTGTTAAATAAGCAACTTATTAATCTTCACCATGCTGTGGCTCAGTAGGCTTCAGTTGGCAGAACAGATTCTACAGCAGATAAGTGATGTTAAACAGAGGGTCCTGATCCATACTGGTCATAGAATCACACAATAACTTAGGCTGGAAAGAGACTCTGGAGGTCAATTGGTCCAATCCCTCTGATCAGAGAGTATTCTAGTAAAAGAAACTGAGTAATAAAATCTGTGCTGCAAAAACTAAACCATTGCAATACAACAAACATGACAACAACCAAAAAAAAGAAAAAAAAAAAAAAGAGAGAAGCCATGCAAACAACCTGCACTGGAATCACTTGCAGATCAGATCCACCACAGGAAAATCTGAGAAGTTTTCTTCTCCCAGAAGCACTGTGCTGGGAGATCATCTAGACAGGAGCTCTCCACAGGCACTGTTTTGGAGGGCCCTTTACTGTGGTTAGATCTACATGCATTGCCAATTCATTTTTTCAGACTCCTCATTGATATGTCTAATGCATAACTGCAGTCAGAATCAGTCACTGAATCACACATTTTATGACCTCACACTTACCCCTTCGTACTGTTAATAATAACATCCCTGCATAATGTGAATGCTTTCTGCAAAACAAGTCCACCAGCCCTTCTGGTTTATGACTTAAAATATAGCAGAACAGGTTTGAGGCAACTGTCAACATCTTTATATTAATTATCAGCATCATCTGTACTGAAATCTGAGTCACAAGGGTTTGGGCAGTATCATTAATTACCATTAATCCCTTCTCCATTCTTCCTACATGAATGCCTGCTTCGCATGATGTGTTCTCTCTATACGTTTATGTACCTAGTTCCTCTAGCACACTCCAATTCAACTTGACTTCAGTAATTTTCACATTAAATCTACAATCTTTGTTTCCCAAGGTGAAACTGCTTCTGGAGACCCTTTTCCTTTTCTTATATCCATATGCTTCTATAGGTGGTTACTTTTTCACTATGAGCTGGAGCTCTCCCCTATGGACCTCTCCTTGTCTTGGAGTTTGATGGCAAACAAGTGTCCAAGAAGTCATCCCCCGACCCTTATTCTCAAACCACAAGCAGATGACCAAGGTGCAGATCCCTAGGGCCTTAATGCTACTCCCCCAGAAAAAAGAGTGACACTGGGGGATCCCAAAGGACTTCAGACAGAATACACAAGGACAAAGCATGCACTGATCTACACAAGTACTGTACTGAGAAATGCAGATCTTGGCTTCTTGCAGATTTATTGTGAAGAATACATTTTCTCAATGCCCCAAAGAGAGTGATTAAAACACATATCAATGCCTTGCTGGGTCAGTGGGTTTTGATCAGATCTCCTTTTTTGTGTTAATATTCAGATACGTTACCATCCCAGAGAGATGAATAATAGGAGCTGTTTCATTTCTCTGACAATATTAAACATAATGAAAAGTCTTACGATCATCCCACATCC
This sequence comes from Balaeniceps rex, assembly GCA_013401315.1. Classification (NCBI taxonomy): domain Eukaryota; kingdom Metazoa; phylum Chordata; class Aves; order Pelecaniformes; family Balaenicipitidae; genus Balaeniceps; species Balaeniceps rex. The sequence continues at coordinate 18,341 of VYZW01029384.1, read as the reverse complement.
TTCTCCATGAATTCTGGCCACAGACAGATCTCCTGTTGGTAATGGAAATGTCAGTTTGATTCATCTGTTCACCAACTAATCCTTACCAAACAATTTCCAGTATATAGCAAGCCATCCAAAAACTTTCCTTTGGAAACAAGCCAGAACTGACATTCATTGTAGATTAGTTTTTACAACTGTTCAGGCTTATACCATTTCAGGTAGCTTTGCTACTTACTCTATTTTTAGCAGTGCCTCCAGCAGACCAGGAAAGAGGCAGATCATAAGACTTCTGCTAATCTGCAAATCTGAAATTATAGTTGGGAGACCGAATTTATTATTATACAGCTAGATGACGACAGCAGAGATGACCTTTCTGCAATGCCAGAAGTCTTATCCACGCTGATCTAGGCCTTTAATCAGTGGGGGAAAGTACAGATTATTACGTGTCAAAGGAAAAACTTTTTCCCTACTAGGACAGTCAAGTATTAAAACAGATTGCCCAGAGAGGTTGTACAGCCTCCATCCCCAGAGGTTTTCCAGGCCAAACTGGATGAAGCCCTGTGTAACCTGGTCTGACTTTTGTAAGGTAAAAAAAAGGTGTGTAATTGCAGAAAGCAGCCAGGAAAATCTTTGATGAGTGGGAGCCCAGAACCATGAATAACAGACAAGAACAGCACCATCAGTGTTTTACACTTGCTAAGCCACACTTGTAAGCAAGCAGGGCTGACAGTCGTCCATGTCTCAGCTCAGTTCACTGTGCTGGCTGACTCATTCTCCTGCCAACCACTCTGTATGCTCAGTACAGCCGCTGTGCTGGTGCTGCCTCACTCCTCGCCCTTTTTGTTGAAAGATGAAAGCTCGCTCTTGCTCAAGATGAAAGTTTTTTCCCCAGCTTGTTACGGCCAGAAACGTCTATTCTGGCAGTCACCTTATGCTGCCATCAGGCAGAAGAGAAATCTTAGTGAAAAAGATAAAAGGGCTCAACTGCTCCCAGTTCATTATCTTTACTGCAGGGACCATCTCTTCTCCCAGGTACAAGGCTCCCCTTGGGTGAAGAGTCATTTCCGTGAGAAACCTTCACAGCCACAGCAGTTCTTCTGTATGCCCCTACCCTTATGCCTACCACACTTGCTTTCCATCTGAGCCTTTGACCAACACCTGTTTCAGCTCCACCTGTACTGACTGGGATACAGTTTGGAGATCTGTTCAGTCCATAATACTCAGCTGGGCTCACACTCTGAGGATGAGGGCAGGCTCCTCCTGGCCCTCACAATGGCTCTGAAATGCCATGTCCAGATCTAAAACTTCTCTTTAGCACTGCACTCACCCCCTGCCTCCTCCAGGGCCAGAAGACTTTCAGGTAGCAACCAGCTGCTTTGCTGAGAAGATGGAGACATGGCTGCTTCTGAGTTCCTTTAGTGTTCTCTGATATTCACCTCCACGTGCTTAGTCTAGCATGCTGACCTTTCAAAAACCACTGTGAAACTCCTTTTCCACTTAGATCCAGATAAGCTAAGGAACACAAGAAACTGAGCTCTGAAACAACAGATCACATATGAGTAAGAGGAAAAAGATGAGCACAAGTTAACTGTATCTGTCTGAGATCTCTCCTTAGGTTTATGGTTCCCCAGAATGCCCATACTCTTGGGAAAAATGCACAAAATCTGTGCATACTGACATTTTTGGAAGTCCCATGAGCAGTAGAGCAGAGATGCACACTAAGAATTTGTGAATCAAGTTGATTTTGTGAATCAAGAGACCTTAAGCGAGTTGAAAGCTAAAGGCAGGATTTCGCTGTGATCTCAACTGTATAATTGGGACCTTCCAGAAATAAACGGCATACCTGGGGAAGGCTGCTAGCAGATCATGAGGTGTTGGTTTTCCCCTCCTAATCAGAGCCAAAGCAGTGAGCTGTGTGTGGAGGACTGTGTGGTGTTGGAAGCAATAGTCCAGGCTGGGAAACTCCTGCCCTGCTGATCAATGGGATGGTCAGTCCTCTCCTTCAACCAGGAGCAAAGAAAGGGAACACTGGAGAGCCATCAGACCGAAGGTCTGTAGCCTTGTTTTCCCCTTTTCCAGTAATTTCTAGGTCAGTAAGAAAGAAGTCGCAAATGTTTCCTTTTATGCCTAGATCCCAACACTGCAGCGCTTCCCAGGGTCCTGAGCCAGGGTGACTGGAGCTGATGCTATTAGACAAGGGTGGAAAATTGATCTCTTCCCTGCAAGATTTAGAGGCCAGTCGGACAGGAAATTACTCCAGCTGGGCACTCTGTCCCCATCTCTTAGCTCTTCCTGCAGCTAGGAGATTCACTCTATAATTGCTTTCTTAGTCCACATTTTATCCTCAGCTGACAGAATTCCATTAGGGTGATACAAGCTGCGTGATAAAGGGATGTTTGTGTCTCACATGGGCTGTAAGTCATTTCTCAGCAAACAAGCAAATAGTCACAAAAATGGGCAAAGAGACCACTGAGCTAGGAACCCTCCTTCTTGTGCTCTGAATACCAGGACCTCAGCACTCAAATGGAAGCAAACATTCTTCCAGTATGTTACACTCCTCTCTGCTTCCCTCTCTGCTCTTTAGAGGAGACATGTCAGTGCGCATCTCCAAAATGAACATTTATCTCTGCAGCATTTTTGAATGGACAATAAACAAGCAGGCAGACATGCAGCACCAGCACCCCTAGAAATGAGGGCCCCATGCAAACAGGAGCCACGGTGCTGTGATCATAGGGGTTGGTGACACCACAGATCACAGATAGCAAGTGGCGTACATATGGGAAACCAGATGAAATGAAACTAATGTTGTAATACATCTGAGCACATACGCCTGAAGAGCAAAACAGGCTGGTCACACCTGCGAGACAATGATTTTGAACAGGACCTTCAGGGCTCTTTTGGAAAACAAAAGGAGTGACCTTCTAAGCATAATGATGCAGCTAAAAGATAGACATGTTGAAAAAACTGAAAGGGAATACAGGAAGGTGCATCAAATGCTCCAGTCTGCATCGTTACAGTATCTATAGTACTGGTGAAGCCATTACTAGCCACTGTGTTCTGGAGTCCACATTTTTTTGAAGAATACTGGAAGAGATTTGGCTACTTCAGCGACTCTTACCAGGAGAGCAGTTCCTGTTAGAGCTCAGCCTCCTGGATCAGCAGCCCAAGAACATGGAGGCCAGCCTAAGGCATCCCTATACAACGTGTCTGCTCACACCAATGCTGGTTTGGACTCTAATCACTTGCTATATTCCTCAGGCCAGTATAGAGGTGCACCCAACAGTGAGGATTGCCAAAGTGGATAGCAGGAGGGAATGGGAAATGCTTCTGTCTTACAGAGTAAAAGCCACTGACTGAGTCAAAGGGAAAGCAGACTTCACCTCCTGCATGAGCCAGAATTCAGATGTCAATATAGCACGTTACATTTGCTCTTACCCGACTTAGGCTGAGCAGTGAGCTTTCCCTGGTAACACAGAGGGGTTAAAGACTCAACATTCAACCTCCCTCACCTATTGCTCTCATCCTCACA
>VYZW01029381.1:23042-42094 GCA_013401315.1 Balaeniceps rex | reverse complement strand
AGCGCACACTGCTGGCTCATGTCCAGCTTTTCTTCCATCCCTGCTAAAAGTCCCCCTTGGCCAGGGATGGCGTGGGCACTGCTGCGTTACCCAGCCCGAGCGCTGCCCGACACGACCCGCAGAACCACAGCTCAAAACCGCCAGGCAAATGCAAGTCCTGGTTGTTGCCACCTGCGAGGGGACCGTGCTGCAGTGTCCCAGCATGGCACAGCCCTGAGCTTAGCTCCCGGTGCCTCCGCCCCGGCACGCGTGGGCTCTCGGCGCAGGGCAGCATCCTCTCTTGCTGGCTGGCAGCCGGCGTGGCCAAGCGGCAGCGCTTTGGGTGGCTGAGACGCTTCTGCAATGGTAGGACCTGGCTTTGGGTCTGATCCTGGCCTGGCAAAGCTCTGCTGATGCAGCTCCTCTGGATGGGAACCAGCGAAGCCGGGGGTGGAATTTCACCTTTCTCCACAGAGGGAGGTGCTCAGAGACTTGGATGTGCGCAGGCAACAGCTCTCTTCTGCTCAGACGTTGCCGTGAGTCCCCAAGCTCCCCAACGGGAGCTGCTCGCCCGGCAGAAGCCGCTGGGGGGGACCAGCTCGTGGCACAAACACGGTGCTCAGCCTCCCCCAAAGCACTCGGGGATGCAAATCCCTGCACGCCGCAGGCACGACACGGATGAATATGGTGGGTTGTTGGTTGGGATCAAGAAATACATATATAAGCCATGGCAGGGTGGGTGGGGGGAGGAAAATGTACAGGGTTTGAGTGAGCATTTGAGACCTGAAGCTGTGAGCAGCCTTCATCCGCTCTCCCCCCGAGCGGTTCCCAGCCCCCTGTGAGCATCCGCTGCTTCAGCCAAAGGGCAAAACCGGGCAGGTAGGGAAAAACCTCCACTGCATTTAGTGGATTTTATAGAGAAATGGGGAAACTGAGGCATGGAGATGTGCTGAAAGTCATGCCAGGAGTTAACCTGAAGTGCTTGGAGACCCTTGGCTTACGTTACCCTCGTTCTTCTCCCTCCTTCTCCGGACTAAGGGTGCGGTCCCTTCTTCGTAAAGAAAACCTGATAACTTCATGGTCATAACCTGGGTATGCGGCAAAAACGTTTGCAAGATGGAAAGGGTCTGGGGAGGCTGTTTCCAGGAGAGGCTCTTGGATGCTGAAGGACCCAGAAATGCCAAAAACCCCAACGGCTGTAGCAAATTTAGAGATCCAGCAGGTTCGAAGCCGCAGAGGTGGGTGCTTTTCCAAGGGGGTGGGAAGGGGGTTTGGGGGGGAAAATCTCCCTGGCAGTTAATACCATCCCTCTAAGAAATTGGGCACCAGTCTGAAGGAAATTGGGGCCCCAAACCAGCTTTCACCCCGCTGATTAAGCAGGAGGAGAAAATAACGAAAGCACAGTGTCCCGCCAAATATAATTAACAGAAAAAGAGATTTTTCAAAGTTTGGGTCCTCAGAAAGTATGTTTTATTCATAGCCTGGCAGGGAAGTGCTGGCGGTGCCATTAATTATGGGAGCTGCCGGGTGCCGCGCCTGCTCCGGCGAGCTCGGCTCGGCTTTATCATCCGGACACCCGGCGCGGGGAACTGGGGCAGCGTGGGGAGCCCGTGGGGCCGAGGTGCCAGCCTGGGCTCGCCCGCTGGCGTGAGCCCCCCTTCTCCACCCTGCAACCATCCGTGATGCTGGATGTCCTCGGCTGCCTAGCGGGTCCTGCCGCCCCGCGCCATGCTCGGGGGATAAGCATCGCCCTGCCAAAAAAGCAGAGGCAGCACCGAGGGTGGACGCCCGCCAGCCGAGCAGCCGCAGCGGATCACCGCCCTCCCCGCCGGCAGACGCCGAGCAGATCTTGGCAGCCGCCGGTGAAGCAGCGCAAGTTCACGGCTTGGTCAGAGGCCCGAATAAAAAGGGATGATGAGATAAAAAAGCACATTCGAAGCACACCTAACGCGCTCGGTGGTGCCAGGGCAAGCCGGCAAGGCTGGGGCTGGCCTCTGCCCAGCTCCTCCGTGCGGGGTGAGGGTGGTTGCAACCGTCCCTGGGCTCGGTGCTCCCCCACGAGCAGCTCACAGCTCTGAATATTTCCTATTCTAGGAAATCTCCCCAGTAACTTTCCAGAGAGGTAATAAAATATTTGGTGTTAAGCAAACTAAAGCAGATGCAAGAACGACACAAGGGGGAGAAGGGACCTGGGAAGGGTCCCTGTGGGAGGTGGCCGCAGAGGTGAGAAGGAGAAGGACCAGCCCAAATGGGACCAGCCTGGGAGACGGGGCTGACCGCGGCAGGACAAACCCCAAAGCATCACATTTATAATATTACCATGAGAGAAACTTCTCAAAAAATCTCTTTGAAAGACAAAAGTGGTGAAACAAGGATGGAAAGTGGGACAACGACCCGGGGGTAGAAGAGGAGGGTGACCGGCAGCATCGTTAGCTTGGCTCCAGGGTTGCACCCCGGGGTGCTGGTGCACACCCAGGCCAGGCACCCGGCCGGTGGCATTGCACGGAGAACAGGGTCTTTTGTGTCTGTGGTGTCTGAAAAGGCAGGTGACAAAGCAGGAGGTGCTTTGAAAAGGCAGGAGCATCCTCAGAGGAGCAACCGCTGGATTAATGAGGGGAAAAAACCTCTGGCTGCCTGGCAAGGAGGGACGGTCCCCGGGAGCGTTAGGCAGTGGGTGGCCCGCGGTGCTGAGTGGTGTCCTGGGGACCCACCGGGCTCCCTGCCGTCACCTGCAATTTGGGGAGCAGGACTCGATGACGGGGGACAGTCCTGGCTTGCTCTCCTGGGAGGCTGCTGAGACCAAGCGCTGCATTAACCCATCTCTTTTAATCAAGGTAATGCTCACTTGCGCCCGGGCCCAGGCGATGTCACGGGGGAGGATTAATCGCCGAGCCGCGGTCCTGGCACACTAAAACCTGACTCCGGCGACAGCCTCGGCTCAGATGGCCCCGCTCAGCTGCGCTTCCTAATGCAAACAGCACTTCATTTTTGGAGGAGATGCTGCAAGCAAAGGGAAGTCAAAGGGGCTGCCTGAGCGCTCCTGGCCCCCGTTCTCAGCCCCAAACCACTCCTGGCCCCGCTACCCCACGGGCAGGGCCCCACCAAACCCCATCCTCCGCCGCTCCATGGAGGGACGGGCTCCACTCCCACGCCTGCCCTGGCTGCTGTGGGCTGTGGTCACATTCCAGAAGGCTCTAAGAGCACATAATGCGTCTTAAGGGTTTTATCTGGGGGATCCCACCCTGTGCGCACCGGGCTCATATCCCCCAATGTGCAGAGGGACCCAGAACCTCTGCTCTGAGGCAGCCTGGGCTGCACGATCAGGGAACCAGCATCAGCTACCCGGGGGGATGCAATTAGCTTAATTGCTGTGAGTGTTTGAGGGAAGATGGTGTACGCTGCCCAGCTGAGTCTAACAAGAGGAGAGGCATCCTCCTCCCCAGCCTGCTGGGTTATATATAGGAGGTAACGAGGAGGGGGAGTTGGATGCTGGAGGAGGAGGAGGAGGGCTGCCTGGTGTGCAGTTTGGTGGTGGGATGGCTGGTGTTTGGTGGTGGGATGAGTTGTGCCAGTGCTCAGCCCCGTGGGTACCCCCCCTCCTCCTGCGTGGGGGTCTCAGCACAGTGTCGCCGGGGGAGGCGGCGTGGGACAGTCTGTCACCGCAGCAGGGCTGGGCTGGCTCCCAGGCACGGCGGCTCCATCTGCTCCCGCAGAAGGGCCCTCCTGTTCAGCCTTCGCAGCCAACCAAAGGTAACTCGTAACCCTTGCTCAGAGCCGGCTCCCTGCAAATCCACGCGCTCTACAAAACGCCGTGTTCCCTGGGAAGAACCCCCCTCTATTAGGATTTTTTTTAGAGGCATTTGACGTTGAGCAAACCTCCCCTGTAATGTGGGGTGGATGCTCTTGGAAAGCAGCTCTGGGAAGGCATAAATTGGTGGGGAGGAAAGGGTTTGGCCATGGGGACAGATGGGCAGGGACCTGCACCTCGCTGCCTGCACCGTGCAGGGTTCATTAGCAGCAGCCCTTGCCCATTCCTGGAACTTTCATGGCTTTACGCTGGCCCTTCACTTACTAAGCGTGGATGTAACAGAGAAGCTGAGCTGGGAGAGGTAGCTGGGCTCAGCCTCCGCGCGTGGCTGCCATGCATGGGCGCAATCCTGCGTCCCGGGCACGCAGGAGGCTGCAGCGTGGCTCTGAGCATCCTGGGGCTGATGTGGTGCTTCACACAGCTCAGACATTGATTTGGCTTCATCCTCCATGCTTTTGTGACTTTTCCCCGGCATGTTCCTGCCCTGCAGGGACCACGGAGCGTCCCGGTATCTCCTACTCTCTGCCTGTGGTGTGTTTTTCTTGTTAAATTTGCCAGAGGGAATTGATGTTCCCAAGGGGCTGATGGAGGAGATGTCTGCGAACCCTCTGAATTAACGTCTGGGACTTGGTTGTCTGTAACCCGGGGGAGATCTGTGAGCTGGGTGGTTGTTGCCAGGGTCCTCTCCCTAAGGTACAAACGGTGTCGGATCGAGCCGGAGGGGAATGAGCTCCCTGGGCAAAAAGCAAGTGTGCTCGGTGCTGAGATGGGGCTTGTCTGCAAGCCTGATGGTGCTGGGGAAGAGCTTCCCTCTAGCTACAAAATGGCACTGTGTTTGCCAAAAAAATGTAAAACTCTTGTGCTAATAGGGTAATTAATTAATTACAGCTCATTAGAAGAATTACAATCCCATTAGTACCTTTGGATGGTGGTTGCGGGGGAAAGCTGATCCTCGGAGGATGCGAGCGAGGGCACCGCAGGCTGCTGAGCATCGCTGTTTGTGCTGGGGAAACTGGGGGTGCTTTGGGGCTGGTTTGTGGGGATGGGGTCATGCTCAGCCCAGCCCCTCCTGGGAACCCCAGGAAGCGTGCGTGGAAATTGCTGCCGTCTTCCCAAAACACCAGCACCGGTGTTTCCTAGCCCGCTCCTGGGAGCTTGTGCTGGGTGTCAAACTACGCTCCGTCCCGCCGTGCTCTGCCTAATCCCTTTTTGGAGACGGCTCGTGAAACTCTGCCATAGGTGGGGATGGATCCGGGGGACAGGCTGAGCCCGTGTGGGACAGGTCGTGGGGTCCTGGCATCCTGGCTCTTTGCTCTCTCCGGGAGCAAAGCCTCCCTCCTGCCCCACTTCTCCCCTCAAAATCCCATTAGCACTTGTTTTATTCTTTGCTTCGTGTTGCTGTCACTCGCTGGTCGCTTGTTTCTTTGATCCCTTTAATTTATTATTTTTATTTCAAAGAATTTTTAAATTTTTTTTTTAGAAAAAGGCTCCATCGGCAAGGCTAGGTGAGCGTGGACCCCGCTGATTAAATATAGCGATGAGATGCGCAGATCAAAGCGCACCAGCCTCGGGGTGTAGCGCTTGTCCTCTGCGTGCTTGGGCTGTTTCCCTCCTCCTCCTCCTCCTCGCTGGGACATGGAGGAGTGCTAGGGCCTGCCAGGAGTCCAGATAAATCACTCCAAACCTTAAGCGCCGGCTGGAACAAACACCAAGTTTTCCCAATTTCCATTCCCTGAGCCCGATGCTCAGGATCCGGGCGTTTCTGTAATGCAGCAACACACCTCATGAATAAAGATTAAGCTGATTAAAAAGGAAAACCCAGAGCAGGGCAGAACAGAAGTGATTTGCAGAGATTAGATGCTCTGGCACATCAGGAGTTCCCTAAAGGGCTGAGCTAACACGTTCAAGCATAAGAGCTTTAAGCCCTCTTCCCTGTTTTGTAACTGATGGCTTTGGGTCGGGATGACTAACTCTCCCATCTGGTAATTGTCCTCGTGGGACACCGGTGAGGTTTCATGCACCGAAGGACCTGCCCGGTCCAGAGGCCGGCGTTCCCTGCCATAACCCCCTCTGTGCAGTTACACGAACTGCTCTGCTGGCAAGATGCTGCCTTCGCAGTGGGCAGATGTGGGGGAGACGGAGCAAAGGAGGGGTGCGAGCAGGCACAGCCTCTTCCATCCTCCTGCATCCCAAAGCCACGATGTCCCTGGCCATCAGGTGCCCAAAGAACAGATTTTCATGAATTGAGCCTGGGGTAGGGATCAAAGTTTTCTTCTTATTGGCAAAAGTGAGGCTGAAAATGAAGCATCTCCACATGATGCCCCAGCAGACAGCGTCGCGTCCCAGGTCTTTGGTGCAGCCGAAACAAATTGCCCGGCTCCTCTTGCCGCGCATGAAGCCTCGTGGGCTGCCGGTGTCGTGGCCCGAGCTTTCCATCCACCATGCAAACGCAAAGGTACATCTTCCCTGACAAGGGAAAGAGGGAGAAAAAAAAAAAACCACCTTTTTTTTTCCCCCCCAGGGGATCCTTTTCCCCGGACAGCCCCGAGGGCAGGAGCACTGGCTGCCCGCTCGTTGTTGCACACTCGTGTGCGCTCAGGGCGCGTGCTCTGGTGCGCGCTGGGGAACGGGCACTGTGTGTTATTTAATGAAGCAGCGGGGAAAGGAATGTGCGTATGTAATCCAGAAAATCCTTTGTCCGGGATTTACAGGGGTAGATATAAGGGCAGAATCCAGCCCGCTCCATTTTAATGACGCAACCTCTGCCTTCATCAGAATTTATTATTTGCTCTCGGGTCTGCAGCAATGTCTCTAGTCTGGGCCAGGACCTTGTCTTGTTAAGTCCTGTTTGAACGAGCAAGACCATCCCTGTACCTGAGAAGTTATAAAGTAATTGACCTTTTAATTCTGCCCTGAAAATGCGATGCTTTCTACACCACATTCCCCCCACCTCATTTTCTTTCCTCTCTAGACATGCTGTCACCGAGCTAATGCTGGCTGTGCCCAGCGGGGAAACCAGCCCCGGGGCGATGTGTGCCCGTGTGGGACCTCCACGTGCCCCGACGCGTGGGGAAGCCCACCCTGAGGTGGGCACGCTTGGAGCAGAGCATCCTCAGCGCTGTCGGAAGGAGGCAGCTACAGAGCAGGATGCCAGCAGCGGCGGGGGGGGGTAGAAAATTGAGCTAATTTTAAGATTTCCATGATAGATTTCCAAATTGGATTACATGACATGGTTGCCGGTGATGGCAGGGTCTGGAGTTGATGATTCAGGGTCCTCTTCCCTCCTGCCTGTCCCTGTGTGACCCAGGAGCTGCGACTCCTGCTGTGGTATTTTTTTTTTTTGTGCGAGGCAAATCCCATCATGGGTAATTACACTCCGTCTCTTCAAATTCCTTGGGGAGCATCGATGCAATTTGCTAGTCCTCGCCCTGCCGAAGGAGTCTCGGGTTGCAGCGAGTGCTACGGCCCGGAGGTGGCTGCATTGCAGGCGTACGAGCCCCGACGAGCTCAAGACGCTCGTAGGAGCTCATACTGGTGGGGCTGGTTCGCCATCTGGTTGCTTATCCAAATAAAACAACTGCTTTGCTCCGAGTTCCTGGATGGCGGTGGGAGAAGGGAGGTCCGAAGGGTGTATTTGGGCTGGATGCGCCGCCTGCGTAGGCTGGGACAGTTGTGCTTGGATGATGGAGGATGCAGCCAGGGTTTTGGGAAGGCGGCAAAAGCTTTGAATCCAACCAGAAATGCAGCTGCTGGAGCAGCGACTCCCCCCTGCTCCGCTGGCTTCTCCCTGCAGTCACAACCATTCATCCTGAGCAGTTGTATCCAGCGCCGTATTTCGACAGAAATTACTAGCCCATCAATCCAGGCGGCTATTTCTTTCCCCCTGCGGCTTCGGAAGGCAATAAGTCCGCAGCAATACAAATATCGAGATGCCGCGCGTGCGGGGGATTAGTGACTCGGCAATTAAAATATTTGACCTACATCTCGTTGAGTACCAGCAGGGTCAGCTGGAGCAGCGTTTCTTCCCAAAACTTCTGCCCAAAGGAATTTTATTCTTGCGGTTACTTCTGTTTGAACAGGCTGTTTGTTTCCTGCTGAATATGAAGGGTTTGGGGACCGGCGCCGTGGGGCTGGGGAGGGCTGGACCCCTCAGCAGTGATTTTTTGGGGGTGCCGGGAGCGGTTCCTGGAGGCAGGTAGGCAATCTTCTCTACAGCGCAAACACCCCTGAATATTTACAGGACTCTTCCCACAGACACGTGGAGAACAAGCATCTCCTTTTGTTCCTGAGATTGTACGTGCCGAGAATCCTTGTCCAAACAAACGAGCGGGTTTTTCTTCCAGCAAACATCACAGATCTCTCTTTTCTTCCCCCCCCCTTCTCTCCCTTCTCCTTTTCACATGTTGTTCGCTCTGTTCTGCAAACAATGTTCTCTTTAAACCCAGGCTTAAAACCCCCTCTGTCTTCAGAGCATGATGTGACGGCAGAAACCAGTGATGTCCGCTTGGCAATGAGATTAAGCGGAAATCATTTACAAAGGTCCTCTCATCCCAAAGCAAGGGGAGGGGGGAACGAAAACAAACCCCCCCAACGCTGCTTGATTTGGATGGCTGGGCACACGGCGGGGGTTGCAGCAGTCAGAGGGGTCGTGGACACCTCCAGCCCGAGGTCTGGCACAAACCCTCCTTGGTTTTGAACAGCAGCGAGCGGCTGATGGGGCTGGAGGAAAACTCTGCTCCCTTGGACCATGGGCTGTTGGTTGTTCCCCCCAAAACTGCTCATACAGCCTGCAGCCCCCCACTGCTTGGGAAGGGGTTTTGCTGTAGTATGGGCTGAGGTTTGTGCTGTGGCTGGGTCCAGCAGCTCTGCCTGTTGTTCCTGCCGTTGGGCAAGCATCTCCTCTGATCCTACCTGCTCCGGGCAGGGCTGCTAAAACACCAAGCTACGGCAGCCTGATGGGAAATGTGATTTCAGGGGTGATTTTTGGAGTCTCTGCCTCCCGAAGCTGAGCAGGGGAGGCTGTTGGCATCTGCTAAATAAGCATGGAGGTGGCTGCAGCCCCTCCGTGGGCTGTGATCCTGGGGAAGGGCTGTGCAAAACCCATGTGGCTGCTCTGGGGGTTGTTGCTGGCTCCAACACCCCAAAATCCCAGTGCTCCTTCCCCTACCTGGTAAGCAGGCAGGTGCTCAAGGGTGCTGTCTCGGAGGAGGAGAAGCCCAGGCCACCATCGCTCCCCACCAATGCTCAAACCAGAGCCCAAGAACCCAGCACGAGTCTGACCCAAGTGGAGATCCTCACCTCCTGATAAAAACCTGACCCTGATGTTTTACCCGTCCGACCCAGGAGCATGAGCGTTTGCCAAGAGACTCAGGTTTACCCAACAGGAACGATGTTGGGTTTTGGCAGAGGAACCATTTGGAAATGGAAACCAACAGGCTTGCAGAAACCCCAGGCTCTGTCATCCTGGATGGAAGTCAAGCCACTCGCCCATCCTCTCCACGCTGAGGGGCTCCCCCATCCCTTCTGCTGCTTTCCAGTGGGATGATGCTCCCCAAAAGGAGTGGGGTTGGGGGGAGAAATTCCCAGTTGCTGCTGTGGACTCACCTTAGCGAAGGTCATCGCTGCTCTGTTTGCAATTACGCTGCCCGCTCGGGTCCTGCTGGGCTTTCCTTGCACCCTCAGGCTCACTCCGGGTGGGTTTCGATAGCATGATTTTATCGAGTCGTGCCGGCCTTGGAGTCCGAAGGCAAGCGTCTCTTGCAGAGCTGTAAATGCCTTCAGGGCTACCAGCTTGTGAGCCAGCAGGGAGTCGGGAATTGCTGAGTTTGGGTGAATTTGTCATTAGAGAGCAAACAGTTCTTCAGGTTCCTCCCTGAGTAATGCATGACTTAAAAAAAAACAAAACAAAACAACCCTCAAAACCACCCCAAAACCAAAAAACCCACCAAAAAAACCCCAACAACAAACCACAAACAAACCAACCAACCCCCCAAAAAACCAACAAACCACCAAAACAAAAAACCCCTCCCCAATAATGCACACACCAGCATGGCTCAAAAGAAAAAGCCCATTTTTTTTTCATTCAGCAGACTTTCCTGCGCTCGATCCCTGATTTTCTTTAGAAAATGAACTTCTGGCTAAACCTATTCAATCTCACAAAGCATTTCAATTTTGACAGGAGTGCATATTCTGGAGGAACGCGGTTCCATCAGAGTTTCTCCAGCCAACTCTAATCCCAAATGCCTTGCTGTGACTAAACCTCATTTCTATGTTAAGTACTTCAGCTTGCCTGTAAGGACCAGGTAAAAACTCAATCAGTCAAGTAGCCTCCCTGCAGCTGTCTTGTTAAACATTAGGGGTTTTAAAACGTTCTTCTTTTTTTTCTTTAATGGAGCAGAGGTGGAAGATCCCCTGGGGAGAGGCACAATTTGATCCTTGATAAACCAACCCAAAAATTTACACTGGGAAGCTCCCTTATAGCAAGGGAGATGAGGGGGCTCTGGGGGTCCTGGTCTCTTAGGACCGGGCTCTGGGAAGCCCTTTGCTGCTTCGTCTTTTATTCAGCATCCAGGATGGAGGGAAAGAGAGGAAAAAAAAGTCAAGAAATTCTAAAAAAGTGTCTTTGATGAGAAGCGCAGAGCGCCTGGCGTGGCAGGCAGCCCCAGCGCGCTGGCTGCGGTCCTTATGGAAGAGAATCTATATATTTCTCCTCTCGCATGTGCATATATACCTGGTGACAGCCAAATTATCAGCCCAGCGGGGCTGAATTTAAGGCACAGGCTGCTGGAGCAGAGGGAGGACTTTCCTCTCCTCCCAGGCACCCGGCTCAGACCTTCTCTGAGCACCGCACCTCGCCTCTGCGATGCTCCTTGCTTCACGTGCTCGCTGTCCCCATGCGAGGCGCACGTGCCACCCGTGCGTGGCAGGGGGGTGAGGTCCCCTCTGCAAAAGGAGGGATGTGGGAAGATTCCCCAACAGCTCCGCGTGAAAATTCCCCCTCCCTGGGCTTTGCAAGTCATTGGGTCGGAGCATCCAGGAGCAGCAGGCATCACCCGATGCGATCTGTCACGCAAAAACCTCATCCCAAATGGGATTCCCTGATTCACCCCCGGAGGGATGAAAATCCCAGGAAAAGGGAAAGAGCCTTTTCCCAGCCCTTCAAGAGCTCCCTGCCCTTGGCTTTGCTGGGATGCTCTGCCCCTACGGCTGAACGGCGGCTTCGATCCGGCGTGTGCCGGCAGCTGTGTGCGCTCAGCACCGGTGCTGCAGAGGCTGGCGCCGATCCCAAACTCACGCGGCGTTTGGAGAATACATGCGATTGCACAAAATGGGGGAGGGAAACATCCGAGGAGATCACGGTGCTTCACCTCGGCTTTCGGAAATGGGAAGCTTTTGTTTCGAGAATAGTCAGAACAGCCTGTTTGGAGACTAATTTATTTTTGAAATGGGGTTTTACCTTTTCTGGTCTGGAAAATGCCTTTTAGCTAACTTAGAGGAGAGCGGTGATTTTACACAAATGGGTGCGATAGCCTGGTGAGAAGCTGGTTCGTTTTGGATTGAGCAAGCTGTTTTGAGCCTGATGGAAAAAACCTTTATCATTTTGTCTTTCACTTAAAAAAAAATAAAAATTGTTTCCATCTGAACGTACACTTTTTCTTTTGCTCAACAAGCCAAAGAATAGCTCAACCCTTCCATCTGCCCAGCTCTGGGCACCACTGAGCTCCCGTTTTCCAAGCCCTCTCCCTCAAATACCTGTCACGGGCAGCTGATCCCTGTATTTTCCTAAAATACAGCTCTCTATCTCAGACTGCCCTCTTGCCATCCTGGCTTCCCTGGCACAGCCCGGGTGTCTGGTGTGGGTCTTGCCCGTGGCTTTGAGCGGAGGATGAAAACTGGGATTTTTGCGCCGGTTTTGACCGTTTTTTCAACTCTGTTTGCAAAGTTTGAGCGCTTGCCTCTGGAGCCTGCAGCTGCCCAGTGCCACTTAACGCTGCATGCTTGGGGACAGGACTCGAGCGATTTGTTAAGGTTTTATATTTATTGCCATACCCCGCGTCTGAGGGCAGTGGCTGCTGCAGGCAGCTGCCAGACGGACCCGTTTGCCCTTTCCCAAACCCTGAGAGCTGCCCGTGAGCGGGCAAAGAGGCCTTGCCGATAACAGGACAGCACAAATATTGGCTGATGTGTTGCTCTCTGCCAGCTGCAGCGACACAGACCCAAATTCTCCGTCCAACTCTATTTTCTGCCCGAGCCCGGGGCCGGTGGTGGCACGGCCAGCTCAGCCCGGGGTGGCGGCACTGATGGAGAAGCTGCCGGTGCTGTTTCTGCAGGGATGAGTTTAACCTTGCTCCTTGTCCAGGACCAGCCCGGGTGGTGCAAGTAACTCTCGGGCTGCTTTATTTAGCAGCGAGGGCTGGTGTGAAATGCCTCTTGTGAAAGACAGGGACGGGCTGTCAGTGGCCGCAGCGTTTAAGCGACCTGTCGAAGAGGAGCAGGGAGGCTGGGGCAGGCAGAGGGGCAGGTTGTGTCCTGCCTGCTCCCCCAGCCGTGTGCTGCCTGCGCCTCCGAGCATCCTCCTGCTGATGTCTGAACCCACCGTGCTCGTGTGTGATCTGGTTTGGCAGAAAGGCGATGTCCCATGGATGGGCAAGTCCCCCAAGGCTGGTGCTGGTAGGTGAAGGCAATAGCGAGGCTCCAGCCCACTTATTTGTGGGGTTTTTTTGACCAAAACCCCTGTGCAGCCACGTGGGTAAATCCCCTGGAGATGTGAGGGAGGACTTTGAGGGAGGAATTAGCATCTGCCAGCACAGCCCCTGCCTCCGTGTTCACCTCATTGAGCAACCTGGAGGGAAAGCCAGCGCTGACAGCAGTGCTGTCGATGCTCCCAGGTTATCCTCTGCAGGCTGCAGGTCCTTCCAGCCCATCTGCTTTTACCCCAGGCTGTGTCCAACCATGGGCTCTCTCCAGCGTCCCAACTCCGGCGGGCTCCAGGAGGCTGCTCGGGACAAAGAGGCAGGACCTCTGTTGTGCCTCCGGCCATGCTGAGAAATCTGGGGAAGAGGAGCAACGGAGGAGGCTGGGATCTGAAACTTCCCAAGCGGTGAGAGCCCAGTGCTGGCAGAGGTCTCCTGGCTTGGTGTGATGTCTCCACCACAGAAGGCACTTAAGGTCCAGCCAGACATCTGTGGCTGGGCTGGAAGGACTGGCCTTGATGTGGAGGGGTGCTGGGCTCTCCAGGCTCTCTCCAGCTGCGTACCCAGCTACCAAGTCCTGGAGGACCAATAGTTTGGGGGCAGAAGTGACTTGTCATTTTGACCCCTTCTTCTGTCCTTTTTTGCCGTTGGGGATGGGTGGCTCTTCTCCATACACCAGGGTTTCTCCTGGAGCCGCCTCTGGCAAAGCTGTGGAGATGGGTCACCAAGGGGTTCTACCACCATATAACAGGTCCACGCTGGGGCAAGGCCCTTCTGGCCCCTCAGGCCACCTCTCGTGCCTCTATCCGGAAGGACATCGCTGTACGACAAGGCTGAACTGGATCCGACCCCGGGCCGGAGGTGCTTATGTAAGATATTTACTGTGTGCCCCAAGACCGCGCTGGGAAGAAGCCAACGTGCTGATTAGGTGACGTCTGCTCAGGACGGGGTGGATTTTGCCTCGGAGCATCTGCTGCCTGGTCTGGTGGTCTCAGAGGCACTGCCCTGAGGTCGTTTATGTAAGAAGCCAGTTGGGCTCTTCAGCTGCAGCGAGCTTTTTGGGGAAGCCTCCGGGTTATACGAGGTGTCTGTCTGACCCCTGGGGTGTCCACCCTGCCTGGGCTCTGCTACGAGCAGCCATCGGTCGGCTGGTCGCTGCTGCTCTTTCCTCCTCCCTGTCCTAAAATAACCCGTCCTGTGGGTGAGAGAAAGGGGAGCTGAGCACGGGTGGTGGAGTGAGGAGAGCAGAAAGGGGATCGATGGTTTCTCCTGGGTGCTACGACCACTGCGGTGGGCTGCCCTTCGCCGTTCCTTTTGGAGCATCCCATGGTAAAAAGTCAAAGCCATGCTCGTCCCAGCTGGCCTGGGATGTGGAGCTAGCGCTGGGCTTACGCACGAGGTCTAGGAAATCCCATCTGCTGCCCCAAATCCTCCCCCCAAACACTGCAGGTCACGACAGCAGCAGATAAGCTTCTTGCCTCCTGCTTTGTCCTATATTTTTCCGGGCAGGGTCCCAGCGTGACATAGTCTCTGGCCTGATCTTGGGGTGGTGGCATGCTGAGGGCATGTGGTTTTCCCAAACGGGCTCTTTTTCTGCTCTTCAGCTGCAGATAAGGAGCACGTTCCCACCTCTGGCCACGGTGCAATGCACTGGCCAAGGTCTCCTCAAGCGTTTGTCCCACAGACATGGCCTGGGCCTCTCTGCGTGCAGCGAGGCAGGGTCAGCGCCTTTGAAATCCTAAAAAGGGTATCGTGACCACGTGGAAAATGTACACGCCATCAGCCGGGGTGGTGTAGGGTCGTGTTTTACGGAGGATATAATTGCTTGGACCGGCGTTGCTCATGATGGATGCTCATGATGCAACCTGAAAGGAGGGTGTAGCGAGGTGGGGGTTGGTCTCCCAAGTAACAAGCGATAGGACAAGAGGCAATGGCCTCAAGTTGCGCCAGGGGAGGTTTAGATTGGATATTAGGAAAAAATTCTTCACGGAGAGGGTTGTCAAGCACTGGAACAGGCTGCCCAGGGCAGTGGTGGAGTCCCCATCCCTGGAGGTATTTAAAAGCCGGGCAGACGAGGTGCTTAGGGACATGGTTTAGTGGTGGCCAGGTACGGTTGGACTGGATGATCTTAAAGGTCTTTTGCAACCAAAAGATTCTGTGATTCTGTGATCAGCCTCCCTGAGGCACACGTGAAGGAGGAGAGAAGCGGAGGAAGAGTCAGAGGAGGATGCTGGGGAGCGATATCCCCTCGGGACCCTGCTGAAACAAGCTCTAATGGGTGAAATTAAGCTGAATAGAAAGGGAAAATTTCCTGAGATGTGTTAGAGTCTCCCAAGGGACAGGGTGCGATTCCAGCAGCACCATCCCCACAGCAAACACGGGGATGCAAAGGGTGGGAGCAAACCTCAGCGTGGGAGCCGTGTCCCTGCCACGGGGCAGCACTTGAGTTTGCAGCGAGCCTGAACCCGCGGCGTGGCACGGGGCCGGCCCGGGGAGGGCCGCCAGCGCGGGGATGCGACGGCTGATGCTGCCAGTGCCTGCGCTGGGGCTGGAATCCAGCTGGAAGCTGGAGGGAGCAATCCTTTATTAGCAAAATCTGCAGAGTTTCACTGGCTACAAGCGGCGTCTCATTTTGTCAGCTGGCAGAAACACAAATGTCTTTTTTTTTTTCCCTGTGCCAGCCATTTTGGGGGAGAAACGGCTCACCTGCTCCATGGCTTTTCATGGGACAGATTGTTGCTCCTGGCTGATGGTTTCTCAGGCCCAATCCTGCCTTCGCTTTTCTTTCCAGGCGAGCGGATGCAAAGGTGCTGAGCCAGGGGAGCCAGAACCTGCTGGGCACGGTGCCGCTCGCACCCAGCCTGCGGAGAGCCGCTCCGCACCCCTGCACGGTGGTGGCTGATTCTTGCCCCCATCAGCACTTTCTGGTCCCTGGGACCTTGCGCGTGGTCTCATAAAAGCACCGCAAGCACTGACCTCGGCCGCCGTGTTCCTCCTGCCGGCAGCCCGGCTCCTTCCCTGCCCTCCCTCCCTCCTGACCGCACTGAAGCGCAGCCAGAAACCAGAGGTGTGCAGGGATGCGCGCTCTCCTTTTTCCAGATAAATCTACGGCAGCGCCACAGTTCGTCGCTCCTTATGCCCTGAGTTCAGCTTCCCTGAGCTGTTTTGGTCGTGCTCCCTGCTAACCGGCTGCTGGCGTAGCCCTCGAGATGCTCTGGACATGGAGACTGGGTCTGAGCATCCATCTCTCCATCATCCAACTGCTCCTTGATGTCCTCAGCCGCTCTCCCAGGCTGAGATCCCCCCGGTAAACCCCCATCCCTATCACACGAGTGTCTTTTCTTCTGCACCGGGCCAGCACCCCTGTTTTCTCCTTTGCTGCGTGACCACGTAGCCTCCGCGAGAGCTCCGGGAGCGAGAGCGATGCCCGCTAACCCACGCCGGCCTCCCATCCGTCCGCCGCATCCCCTGGCCCGTTGTCTTCCTGAAACCTGCCGGGACTTGGCCTTCTGCACCGCCGCGCCGGCCAACAGCGCGGCCTGGCAGAGCCGGCATCCCGCACCGGCGGCGATGCCAGTGCCCGGAGCAGATGGTGGCAGCCGTCCGGTCCCTTCCCTGCGGCCGGTTTTCGGCCGGGAGCACGGTGGCCTCGGTGCGCGGGCGGGCGGTGAGACGGGAGCCAGCTCGGCCGGAGAGTCAGGGGCAAGGCGTGTTAATGGCACAGATAACGGCTATTTTTAACTTTGATAGATGAGAGCTTATTTCCTGACGTGGCTTGTGCGGCGCGGCGGCACGCATGTCTCCTGCTGCCCACACCCAGCGGACGGGGACGGGGGGACACGGCTGGTTTGGGTCATCAGACGGCAACCCGGGGCCTGAAAATGGCCTTTGTAGGAGCAGAGGTGGGAAGGGAGCGGGGTGCTGGCGGAGCCAGACTGGCACCCCCCGGGGATGTCCCGTAGCCCCGCGGCAGGGTGGCACGGCTTGAGTTTGGGGTGTCTCGGCTGGGCTCTGGGGTGGATGCTGCACCCATCAGCCTCGGGTCTTTCTCAGCGTGTGCTTTCGAGTCCCAGTGATTGCGTTGTGATCTCCCGTAGGGCTTCAAGCCTGTTTTCCCCAGCACCCCGTCTCCCTCCCGCTGCAAAACCCCTTGGAGCGAGGGGGGAGATTCCCATGGGAGCAAAACCCTTGCGTTGGGGTGGGGGATTTGTGAACAACTCTGCGCCTTTTGGGGCTCAGCAAAACCAGGTTGCTCCCAATCCCAGCCTCTCCAGCCGCTGGGTTTTCGGAGGGGCTGGAGGATGGTGGGACGCGTCCCTGGGGCCGGGCTGCTCACCACGGGATGGGGAGCCCACCTGGGTGGTGGCACCCGCTCCGAGCGGCCCCGTGCCATCGGGAGGACGGGTGACTTAGCACGTTTCCCCATCCCCGCTCCCCCCTCGCCTCCCCCTCGGCCTCTTCCTCCGGGAGCCCTGACACTAATGCAGCGCGAGCGTGGGATTTATGGGCGGCAGCCCTCCAATTGGGCCATCCGTCTTGATTAAATTAGCCCTAATGGCTCTGCGCTGACTTGCTCGCTGCCCCGCGCAGCCGTGCTGCAGGCGTCGGGAAGGGGCCTGCCGGGGACCCCGCCGGGGGCACCCCCTCGCTTCGCCCCCTCGCCCTCCTTTCCTCGCTTCGACGGCTCCTAAGCGAACGGCTGAAGCTGGCCTGGCTGCAGGGTGAGGCCGGATCCTGACCCCAGCTATTCCCCAGCCGAGAGCCCACCAGGGCCGTGGGGGTCCCCAGGGCTGCAGTCCTGCACCCCAAAATGGGCGCACTGGGGGCAATGGGCTTCCCCCCGCCTCTCCCCAGCCTCACGGCAGCGGTGCCCAGAGCCGACGGCAAAAGCACGGGGAGCCTCTCTGCTCCCTCAGTGGGTCGGGTGAATCCCGGAGCTTGCCGGGATGGAAATCCCAGGCTATTTCTTTGCATTTCCCATAGCAAACCGGGGAGTGCGGGGAGAGCCACCAGCATGGCAGGGTGATGGGAGCACCAGCCTCACCAGTTCCGGCTGCCCAGCTCCCTTCTGCCATCCCAGCCGGCCCCAAGGGCTGCAGCCCCCCAGGACGCCCATGTTTCCCCCTGCATACAAGCCCCAAACATCTCCCACTTGCTGCTTTGCTGGAGAAACACCCTGCTCCTGCACCTCGAAATCGCTGCTGGCAGCCCCGGCGGAGCACCGTGCCGGGCAGCGGCCGGCGAGAGGGGGGCCAGGGCTGGGGACCCCGCAGCCGCTCTCCCTCCCCTCCCCGGGCGGTGCCTCCCTGCCCGGCGCTGGCCCGCGGCCAGCTGCCCGCCCCAGCTCTGCAGCCAATTTCCAGGCTGCCCGGCGCGTTAATTATATTTATTGCTGGAGGGAGCCAGGGGGCCGGGTGCGGGGAGCCTGGGGCTGGCACCGCCGGCTGGGCACCGGGGCCGGCGGGGATTCGGAAAGCTTTCCCCTCACGATGAGCACGGTGGGGTGACAGGAGAGGGGCCTGCAGAGAGGAGAGAGCCAGGGTGCGAGGGGCTGCCCGGTGGGCAGAAGGGAGCCGTGTTTTTGGGTCCGGACACTGATGGTGGCCCCTTGGTGGTCGTGTTCGTGGCCACCGTGCCTGGCGTGCGGGCTGGCGTCCCCTCCGCTCTGCAAAACCCCAATCCCCGCTGTTAGCTGAGCATCCGTGGGGGTTTAGGCATGCTGCTGCCAGAACAAGGCCCTGCGGTGCTTTTCAGCCGGGGATTTCAAAGTGTTGGTTAAAATCCAGCATCCGTGGGGTTGGTGCGATGGGGTGAGAGGAGGCGGCGCTGCGAGCATCGCCCTGAGGTGCTCTGGAGTTTGGGGGTGTTTGGGAGTGGCGGGGGGAAGCACAGTGCTCCATCGCCGTGCCAGGGAGAGGATGGGAGCTGGGGACAAGCAGAGTCACTGCTCCGGGACGCTGACGAATTGAAGAGGAGGGGGAGGGATCCCTGGTCCCAAACCTGTGATGGGAGATAAAAAAGAGTGAAGAGAAAGCTGGGAAGGGGTGGGAGGCGATGCGAAAGGGAGGTGGGGAGGCAAGCTCTTCATGTGCTGGGTGCTTTATAGTTTGTATGTGACCTGCTGGCTGCGTGACAGCCAAGCTGAGCGGTGTCGAGCATCGCTGTCGAGGCTGGAGGTCTCCTGGCTGTGATTTTTTTTTTTTTTGAACGGAGCCTGCGAATCCCCAAAAAGCAGCAGGCAGCAGCCCTGGGATCTCGCAGGCGACCAAGCGTGGAGGAAGTCTAGCAAAAATTACAGAGGGTGGCTGGCTTGCATCTCCCTCTGGCTGGAAGCCAGCCGGGGTTGTGAGCCCACTGCAGCATCCCTCGGCCGCTCGCTCCCCTCCACGGGGGGTGCAAAGGCTGCCGGAGCAGGGTTTTGCTTTGACCCTCTCCAAAAAGGCCTCGCTGTTATAAGGACAGGGTGACCCAGAGACACCCAAAGCCTCCCAAACGGCTTAAAATAATGCTCACCACCAAGAAATAAACTTGGACTCCAGTCAATCTTAAAAAAAATCAAAAAAAAAAAAAAA
>VYZW01029381.1:0-13793 GCA_013401315.1 Balaeniceps rex | reverse complement strand
TCCCTCTCCCTCTCCCTTTCCCTCTTTCCCTCTTTCCCTCTTTCCCTCTTTCCCTCTCCTTCTCCCTCTTTCCCTCTTTCCCTCTCCCTTTCCCTTTCCCTTTCCCTCTTTCCCTTCCCCTTCCCCTTCCCCTTTCCCATTTCTCCCTCCCTCTCTGGGTCCGTGTTCCCAGGCCCCAGGGCAGCCGCAGGTGCATGAGCTCCATGCGGAGGCTGCCGTGTCACCCTGCACCCCAGGCGTCACCAAACAGGCGAGCCGGTCGCTCATCCTCATTCTTCCACATTTTCCGGCATCGGTGACGCAGTGGGGTCTCCCTGGCGCTTTCGGCCCCCCCGCCCCGGTGAGGGGGTGCCACCTGCACGGGGCCTCGGGGGAAGAAGGTCCCCAGCGCGGTTCGGCTGTGGGGCTGCTGGAGCAAAGGCTTTTCTCTAACGAGCCGGTGCTGGTTTTCCCATTAATTACATGGAGCGGTGCCATCACCAGACAATTAAGTAGTGTTGTCCCAAGCTCTAATAAGGGCGCGGGGAAAGCGGGACGCGGGACGCCATGCGATGGCACGCGTGCCGGGCTGCGCCGGGGGGGCGGCTGCTCCGCGCGCTGCGCATCAAGGCACCCGCACGTGGCCACCAGCCGAAACCCTGCGAGCGCCGTTGACCCGTCCCACCGCCACCCGCAGCAGTGCTGCCTCCTCCTCCTCCTCTTCCTCCCCAAACGGGCCGAGAGTCCCACGGGAGCGCCGTCCCCATCACATCCCCAGCCACAGCTCGCCCTCGGCGGGGCGACGGGGCCGCGTGACACCTGCCTTCGCTTTTGCAATGGCGCTTGTTCGCTAATTAGCAAAATCTGGCAGTCCGCACCGTTCTCCCAGTCATTAAATATTATTAATTATTTGTTATGCAAATAAAGTTGAAGAGCGCAGCACTGTAGGCAACACAAACGAAAACAGTCCCAGCTCCAGGCAGTTTATGTAACGGCGGGCGGGTGGACATCGCAGCAGTCCCTGGGGCCATATAGCATCAACGCGCTGTCCCCTGCGTCGGGGCCGCTGCGCGTCGGCATCCCCTGGGATCTGGGGACGCGTTGATGGGGTCAATGGCGACGGGCGCTGCAGGGCTGGTGCCGGAGGGGACCAAGGATGCGGGATGTCATGGGGAAAATGGTGCTTTTGAGGGTGATGGGGATGAGGGTGATGGGGGGACCCAAGGGTGGAGCGGGAGCATGTCGGTGCCGGGTGGCCGAGGTGGGTGCTGCAGGAAAGGCAATCGCTGGGGTGGGTTTTGCGGGTGCCTAAGGGGTCCCGTCCCACCCCTTTCCCTGCGGCCTGTCCCCGAGGGCGATGTTTGGGGAGAAAGCGGGAGGTTTCACCAAGCGATGCCGTGTCAGTAAGTGGCAGTTTCCTGCCTCCATCCTCCCAGCTGGAGGGTGGACGGGGCCAGGACCCGGCCGTGCGTCCCCCCCCGGCCCTGCTGCCTGCCCTCTGCACCCCGGGGTGTTATTTCGGTGCTCCCCACCCTCCCGTTCCCCTCCACCTGGGGCTCTCTGCCCCATCCAGGGCTCCCTTCCCGCTGTGCTCCCCGCGTGCCTCCGAGCTCGCCATCGCCCCCAGATGCAACCACCCGCCACATCCCCGTGTCACGGAGCGATGACGCCGGTGGCACCGTGCCGCAGGGACACGGGCTGGCGGTGGTGGGGCCCCTACCCAAGCCCTACCTGAGCAATTGGAAAGGGAACCGAGAAAAAAAGGAAATTAAAGAGAGGAAAGAATTAATAAGGATCCTGCCTCGACCACAATGGCTTTGTTTCAGGAGAGCTGATACCGCACGCTCGCTAATGCCATTCCTCAGAGGCCTTCGGAAAGCAGCGGGGTTTTGGCGCTGCTCAGGCGTGGTTTTGGTGCGCTGCGGATGCGAGCCTGCGTTAGAGCCGCGCTTCGTTCCTGCCCAGCCAGCGACGTCCCCCGGTGTCATCCAGCCGCTGTCCCCAACCAGGCTCTGCACCACGAGGCAGCCATCGTCGTAAAGCAACGAGCCGGCAGAGCGGAGATTTGGGGTGAGAAAGGTGTTTTCGCAAAGCGATGCCTCTCCTGCAGGGCGCTGCTGCGGGGCCATGCCCTGAAACGCCGGAGAGCCTGGCTGGAGGGCTGCTCGCTCCCTCTGGTGCGGAGATCATCCCGTAGCGGCTATGTAGGGCACCCCGAATGCAGAAGACAACCTGCACGCTTTACAAAAATCCTCTTCTGCCGCGCACGAAGCGCCACGCAGGCTGCCTGTACCTCCCTGCCCAGCACCTGGTGTTATTTGCTTTTTTGCACTCAGTAGATCCCCCCGTTACCACCCCGTAAGCCTCGTTCAGAGAAACCCCGGGATTTCCCCCACCCTGGGGTACTTGCCCTGGACATTTCTTTAGGGGGAATTCAAAGCAGGGGTAGGAGAGGAGCGGGGCTTTGCACAAGCTGTGCTCAGAGCTGCGGCCGACGTCCCACAAAACTCTGCCATTATTCTTGTCCCTGATGTCCACAGGGAGCTCGGCCTCTTTTCTTCCTTCTCGGCTGCAGGGATCAACTCTGGTTGCTGCCAGGGTTATCTCCATCCTCCAGCTTGCTGCACGCTCTGCTAGTTCACCGTCCCTCCGCCGGCTGGGGCTCGACCCTGGCCAGGCAGCACGTGCCCCCGCGGCGGAGGACGATGTCTTTATTTTCCCGTGGCCAATAACGGATTTGGAGATAAAGTCTGGGGAAATGGGGACTCGTGGACGTTCCCCGCCTGCTACTGCGGCTGCCTGGGCGCTCGCGTGTGCTCGTGGCCCCATCCTGAGCCTGGGCGCGGGTCGGCGGCCGTGGAGGGGGGGCTGGAGCCAGATGCCTGTTTCTAACAAAGCTCGGCTCCCGCTGTGGGCCACACTCATCCTCGCCCGCTCCAGATGACAGCGGCGGGGATGCCGCCGCCGGACGGACCTCGTGGTAAACGTGAAAAGCGGCTGAAGGTGAAAGGACCAGGCTCCAGCTCCACATCCGCGCACCGGCCTCGCTTTGCCGAAATAAGAATGCTCTAAGGAGCCCAAAACATCTCTTGCCCGAGACCTGGCCCCCTGTGGGGGGGCCGTGGGGGCTGCGGGGGGCCGGAGGCGGCAGGCGGAGGGCCGGGACGCTGCGTGGAGCACAGCAGGAAGGAAGCGCTCGGCGAGGACACAGCCAGCACTGCGTGCGCGTCCTTACATATGTGCTATTTTCAGCTTGACGGGGAGCAGGCCAAGTTCTCCAACAGATTGAGTTTGGAGCTGAAATCCTCCTCTCCTCCTCCCCCCTGCCCAGCACCCACTGCCTGCAGGCGCGGGGAGCCCAAATGCACCCAGGGCACCTCGCTCTGCCCCGCTCTGTATTCCCACCGGGGAGACGCACGCACGCTGCACGCCCGCTGCACGCACGCTGCACGCACATTGCATGCACGCTGCACGCATGCTCCCGGCGCTGCCGCTGCCCTGGCCCTGGCAGCGAGGCCACAGGATCTGATCCTGCTCAGGGTGGGCAGCAGCTCCAGCTTCTCCCCTTCCCACTTCGGGCTGGTCCAGCCACCAGCACCCTCCCAAACCCATCTCCACTCCAACAGGGACCCGCAGCACCTCCTGCCCTTGGCTTCGCACACTCGTGCACGCTCCCACCCGCTCTCTCCTTGCTTTTTTCCCCGAGCAGAAGATACCCCTCCTCCCTCCTCTCCCCAAATCCCCCCTCCCGCCGCCCCCGCTCTCCCCCATCGCTGCGACCCCTCCAGAAGTGCAGCTGCTTTTGCAGCCGTGTCCTCGCCCTGCTTGGAATGCAGGAAAGAAATCCATGTGCAACTTACTGTCTCGGCACCCTGTAATCATTTTGTCAGCCGAAAAGCACTTTTGTCAAACCCCCACAGGCAAACCGGGAGGGGATGGATTGGGGAGAGGCACCTGACACCACTCTCTGCTTTTTTTCCCCCCCCTTTTTTTCATTCTGGCTTTTGCTTTATGGGTGGGACGAGCATTGGGTTTTTCTCTCCTTTCCCTCCTCCGGGTGCTTTGGTGGCTGTCCGGAGAGAGCGAAATAAGGAATAAGGAAAATGTTGCGGGAGAGCAGCGAGGCTGGAGAAAATGCATCGCCAGCAGCTGGGTTTGCTCGACAAAGTGCAATTACGCAACGGCAGGAGAAAGCCGCTCCGCCGGAGAGGGGTTTCCAGCAGGGACTAATGGAGCCCCAGGCTCGGTCACCTGGGATGGCCCCGAGAGCGGCCCCGGCCCCGGCCCCTTTTGGGTGCTGGGGGGCATTAAATGGCACCTTTCTGCCCCGCGCATGGGCTGCTCTGGGGGGTATTTACAGCAGGAGGTTAATGTCATCGGTTTGCTCCGTCCTGAAAGCAAATAAACCGGGTGGCAGCGGCTGCCCTGCCCAAACCTGGGAGCGGTTCCGTTCTCCGGGGCCTGTCCCCGAATGGGACATGGTTGCCCTTGACCATGGCTCTCCCACGCCGGTCCCTTTCTCAACACCTTCAGCATCCCCGATGAGTGTCTGGGGTCCCAGCAGCGGTGACATCAGCCTTTGTCCTCCAGGAAAGGGGTCGAGGACATCTCTTGGAGTAGGCAAGTTGGGATGGCCTCGAGGACGGACTCTGCTTTACCCCAGCATGGGATTCCCAGGGACAGATAGACAGGGTGGGGGGCACAGCTCCAGGAGCTCTGATTTGGACCCCCCTGCACAGCAAGCCGGGAGCGTGGCTCTTCCCTCCCTGCTTTTTTTTTTCGGCTGGCGCTTGCCCGAGCATCGGGGCGAGCTGGCTTTGCCAGCCTGCGTCACGCGAGCACGACGGGGAGTTTGCACAGAGCCGATCCCTTCTCCCCAGCCTTTCCGCTCATGAGGAAGCGAATGCCTGGGATGGCTGCGGCGCTGGAAGGTCAGAGCCGTCACAGCCCCATGGCCCCACGGCTCTGCCCGTGCTCCCATCCTCCTCACGTCTTTCCCGCGTCCTCAGTGATGTTTTGGGGTGCAAAGAGGGGCTGGGAATGAGGTGCTCCGTGGAAATCTTGTGTCCGAGCTGGTACCGTCAGCTGGAAAAATGATCAGCCATAAGGCAAAGCGCTCGTCGAGCCTTGCCTAACGAACAGGAGGTCATTAACTCGGCACGAAGTGTTTGCAGGTCTCACAGACAGAAAAACCCTCAAAAACCCACTTGCAAATGCGGCTTGTCTAATTAGGGTACCGGGAAAGACTCATCCATCCTCGTGTGTCCTCATCCGCACACGTGAAATTCGGCCATCAAACACTCGCAGCCGCCGTCGCAGCAAGGCGCTCCCGTCCGGAGACAGGTCCTTAAATCATCCCCGAGCACTGGGAAAATTGCAGACAGCTCGAGAGCGGCAAATGAAAAGGCGAAACGTTGCTCCTGGAGCTTTTGCCCTGAATTATTTGCTCAGCTTTAATAATACGTTACACGCAAGGAAAACTGAAGCGGCTCGGATGATTTTCTGGGGACAACTACTGCTGCGGATGCTGCGGAGCGCTGCCCGGTCCCCGGCTCCTTTGGGGACAGGGACCGATGCGCTCCGGGAAGATGGGCTGGGGAAAGAGATAAAAAATAAACCCTCTTTAATGCGTTTTGATGCAACATCCAGACGCGGGAGCTGGGATTGAAGCTTTTCATTCATTTTTCTGGAGGCGGTGGGGAAAGCAGCGGTGGGGATGAGCCCGCTCTGTCTCCTCTCTGCTGGCCCCAGCTCAGTTTGCTCTTGTAGGGCAAACTCCGGGCTGTTTTCCCTGCCTTATTCTAGGCTAGTTTGACTAAATCTAGCTTTTTTGGGATGAATCACTCCAGCACTGCTGGTTGTGACCCGCTGGCCACCGTGCTTGCTGAGCTTCTGCAATTCCCCTTTTATCGGTAAAAATGAGAAGTTGCTTTTTTCTGCCTTTTTCTCCGGGATCACCGATTGCAAATAACGATTGCCGTAACCACGGGCTATTTCACAGCTTGCTGGTGCTTTCGGGGATGGAATCGCTGGGTGCTCAGTGCCGGTGACACCAGGAGCCAGGCCAGTCCTGTGTTGGCATGGTCCAACGGGCGCCTTAATTTGACTCTCCTTAATTTAACTCCCCTTAATTAAACTCTCCCCTTTCTCATCTTTATCTTTTTTAATGAAGCAGAGGGGATGAGGTCTTGCCACAAACGACGCGTCGCATACTGCACACAGCGCCCAGGGCTCTGGGTCGGTTCGATGGGCTCCTCATAGACAGGCGATGGCCGGGCTGGATCCTGCTCCGCTGAGCTGTGATGGATCCCATTTTATTTTGTGCCCGATTTTACAGGGTCGCATGGAGCGTGAGGAGCTGTTTGCACCGAGTGCCTGTAGCCAAACCCATCTCCCTGGATCTATTGGTTTCTGTTTGCTGCTTTTTTTCTCCTGTTTCCTTTCCATGGGGTTATTTATAGCTGGGCCAACTCTGCTCCTCATCCTCCTCTCCCTCCTGCTTCCCCAGGTGCTGCCTTGAGGAGCAGGTACCCTGTTCCCAGCGAAGGATGCTGTCAGGGCTTTGCCCAAGGGTGCAGGCATAAAACTTCCCGCAGGAACAATTTGCCAGAGAAATTACGCTGAACTAGCCAAATCGGGCGGTTTCAGGGGAGCAACCAGGAGTGCACTGAAACGAACCCCCCCGCCGCTTGCTTCCAGCTCGATCCCATTGCTTGTGCAACCCAAAAATGTTTTGCGAGGAAAATCTAAACTGTCGATCCTTCATCCTCTGGACTGGAGTGGGACCCGATTTTGGCATTTCTGGCAGTAGCAAAGTAACTGTTTTCCCCCAGCTCCTTCCCTGTGTGACTCCCATCAGAGCCCCGAGGAGTTTGCCGATGCCAAGCCGCATCCCCTGAGACCACGGAGGCTCCGGGTGCGCGGTGCAGGGAGGTCTCCGGGAGCCCGGAAAGCAGCTCCGCATCTGCCTGGCTGCTGGCAGAACCCAGCAACCTTTCCCCCACATTGAAAACATGCTTTTAGGGGAAAAAAAATTAAAAAAACCCAAACCACAACAACAAAAGTCAGTAGCTGCGATGCCATCTGTGTCTGCAGCATCGCACAGTGGGGACAAGCCGCCCGAGCAGGCTGCCGTGCACAGAGCCCCCGAGCACCTACGCTGGGTAGCTGAAGAGGTGGTACGAGCCTTCCTCCTCCCTTCCTCCCCCTCGGAGAGGAATGTCCTGTTTCTCTGGGGAACAACATAGCTCCTTGGCATCTCTCTCTTTGGAAGCTTTGATTTCTTTTCCAACTGTGGCTCTCCAGCCTCAGCAGCATGTCTTGGATATTTTTTTCTCCCCGCGGTCCCCCTCCCGTTGATCTCAGGGGGAAGGATGGTTGGAAATCTCTCCGGCAGCCCTGGCCGGAGGGGATGGAGGGCCGGGGGCAGCACGTTGCCACTTCATTTGTTTTCCTCGATGGGGCTTCAAAAAGTGATGGGCTGATGGGTTTGGAGTCTCAGGGGGGCAATTTTCCTGGCAGCATCCAAGTTGTGTCACCTCTCTGCTTGGCTCTGTGACGACAGTGTTGATTTGAATTCTTCCAACTTAAGACTGATTTAAATGATGGTGAAGTTGGGGGGTGGCGTGTGGGAGTAGAGCACTGAGCGCTATTCTTTTTCGGTTGTCATATGCTTCCATAAAGACTTCTGCCTTGGGGATTTGCATAGATCCGTGGTCCAGATTGCGCTACAAAACCCACCGGTGGTCCGCAAAGCTATGGCAACGGCTTCCGCGCTGGCTCCCGAATCAGACAAAGCTGGAAAGTTTAGGTGTGTTTGCAAATCTTCATGCCACGGCCGTTCCGCTTTGGTTTGGGGGCTGCAGCCAGGGCTCGGAGGACAGCCGGGAGCCCCCTCTCCGCTCCTGACCCACAGCATTCCCCCTCCTCTGCAGCCCCATCCCCTGGGAGATGCCCGGCTGCATTCCGTTCCATTCCGTTCCGTTCCGTTCCATTCCATTCCATTCCATTCCATTCCATTCCATTCCATTCCATTCCATTCCATTCCATTCCATTCCATTCCATTCCATTCCATTCCATTCCATTCCATTCCATTCCATTCCATTCCATTCCACTCCATTCCATTCCATTCCATTCCACTCCATTCTATTCTATTCTATCCTCCGCCAGCGCGTGCCACTTTGCCGAGCGCTCCCAGTCTCGCTCTCGAGACCACTCTAATTTGATGGAGAAGTGGTGAGGTCAGGGGAAAAAAAAAAAAAAAAAGCGTTCTCGATGTTTTTGTGAAAAATAGGTGTTTGGGTAATGACCTCATGGGGAGGGAGGCTGCGGAGCGAGCCGGTTTCCTACCAGCGAAACCGCAGGAGGCGAAGGAGGGAGAGCGTGCAAATGTCCCAGCCACAGGGAAAGCTTAATTCAGCGGTTGTAATCGCTGAGGACACGCACATCTGTAGGAAAGCAGGCTCCCTTCCTCGCGCTGCTCCCAGAAGGGCTTGTTTGTTTAATTTTATCTCGCAGAGAAAATTATAAAAGGAAAAAAAAAAAAAAAACCCTAAACCACCACCCTGTGGTTTTGCTCAGCTGCAGCACAAAAACGCCCCAGCAGAGCCCGGAGAGCGCCGGGGACTGAAACCCTCGCCTGAGCCCAGGTATTTCCATCGGGGAGAGGGGCAGCGAAGGGGCCGTGCGGCAGCCGGCAGCCCCGGTGCTCTGCCGGGACCTTGCTGCCTGCCCGGGCGACGCCGGGCAGGACGGAGCCGGCTGTAGGAATCACCAGGTCTGGAGAAATCTGGACATTGCACTCGCTGCTCGGCTCTCCCTCCTTGTGCTGATCGAAACCCCGTTGCCTAGAGCAGCTGCATCCGTGAAAGAGGGAGGTGGTTACCCTTTGGGAGGCAGGAGGAGGCTGGGGGTCTCGCCAGGAGCCCCAGCACGGCAGCCTGGCTTGCCCACGTACCAGCGATGCGCTTTCTGACCGAGCAGAGTGGGCAAGGTTGCATTTTGGGGCAAAAAGTTGAGATCTTTGGGATGGTCGGCGCTTTGCAAGCTGCCATCTAAACCCTGCCACGGTCAGGGCTGGTGTGGCTGGATAACGTGGGAGCGCTTGTGCTCTGGTTTCAGCTCATTTTCTTCTCCGTCATTAGTTTAAATTTCCAAGGGAGCCTGGGCTTGGCATCAGATGCTGACATCCTTTAATTTAGCAAATGTAAAAATGGGACCTTTTCCAACTGGAGCGATTAGAAACGTCCCGCTCCATTCCCCAGCCGTGGTGTCGGGCGCTGGCCGGGCCGTCGCCCCGCGCCTGTCAGCCGCCCTTCTCCCCCCGCCGGCGTGACTGCGGCTGAGACCTCCCACACTCGTCACACGGGTGTGACGGCCCGTCATCGCCATCCCTGCCCGCTGCTCAGCGCTGCCGGGAGCTGCCGATGGGCCCGGCTGGCAAAGAGCAACGGTGGGGGCTGGATGCAGGAGGGGAGCTTGCCAGGGGGAGGGATGGAGCCGTGCCCCCCGTGCCACCCCCGGCAGCACCTGCTGAAATCCCATCCCCGGCAGTGACACCCCTGTGCCCTGACAAGGGCCTTCTCCACCTCCGAGTTTGCGTATAATGGCGCACGTCCCCTCTAAGCTGCTTAATGAGGGTTAAGAGGCTAACGGGCTTATTACCAGCAATTATTTCCACAGCCCCGCAGGTGTCCCTGAAAACGGCGGGGCCCTGCACCCGGCCGGGAGCATCCTGCTGGTATCACCGCCAGCCAGCCTGGGGTGCCACGAGATTGTCGGTGCTCAGCCGGCTGCCTGAGTCACATCGGTGGCCGTTTTTGGGGTGTTTTTACCCTCTATTGCAACGATCCAGGCTGTGGTTTTGGTAGGGGAATGGAGAGGGGGGGTGGTTTCCCTATGGATATCTGCCCTCCCCACCCCCCCGGCCCTGGTCCCTCTCGCTCTGCCTCCGGAGTGGCTCTGCAGCATCCCTGGGCGGTCGCCTGGAGACGGCCGCGGCGGGTTGCCACAGCGACGGAGCCTTCGCTCAGCATCCCTCCAACTCCGCCGCCTTGGCCGAAGTTGGGCGAGAGAAAAATATCCCGAGGAGGGGACACCCCCCCGCCCCGCACCTCCCCGGGCAGCAAGCGCAGGGCTGGGGAAACTGAGGCACGGCTGGTGGAGTTGGAGGCGGCTGTGAGGTGATGGAGGAGGTTTTGGAAGCTGCCTGTGGGTGCAATGGGGCAAAAAGTGGTGGAAATGGGGCTGGTGGAGGGCAGGGGGTACCGGCAGTCGGTGCGGGGGGGGGATGTCGGTGCTTCGTAGGGGCAGGTGCTGGTGCAGCATCTCCGCACGACTCCTCCCAGCAGCAGCGTTTGAGAATCACCATGGCAATGTCAGCCGCGCTCGAGCTGTCATCTGCTTTGACATCCAGCACGTGCCGGGAGGGGTGTGCGCACCCCGGGCGCCGCTGGTGCGGAAGGTGGGGGGATCAGCCACCCAGAGCCCAGCCAAAAACCTGGGCTCCCCCACACAGGGCGGGGGGACCGGCTGCGATGCCACCAGGGTCCCCCAGGGATGGGGTCCCACGGGGCCACGCGATGGCACGGGCTGCTGCCCGGCCCTGGGGACCCGCCATGGTGAGGGAGAGGAGGGTGAAGCCCTTTGGGGTGACACTGGTGGCAGTGGCCCCCCCGCCAGCCCCGCCACGGAGGTCTCCCCGCCGCACGAGCCTATAATTACAGACGATGTCCGCGGAGGGCAAGGAGAGGTTACGTAACTTCGGCGTTTGGAAAATTCTTTCTGCTCCCTTATCGGCTTTATAAATACCTCGAACTCAGGCCAGGCCAGGCCGGGGGGGAGGTGGTGACATGGGCTGCAGCTGATCCCCATGCTCGGGCCCATCCAGTCGCCGTGCCTCAGTTTCCCCCTCTCTATGGACAAAAGCATCGCGGCTGCACCCTGCCGCCGTGCTAAGGGGAGGGCTCCTTGCTGCCGGTGCGAGCACCGGTGGGACCAGCAAGTGTTTATCAGCCCCAACAGAAAAGGAGGGTGATTTTTCGTCCTTGACGATGCTTTTTGGGTCATGGCCACCATTAAATGGCAAGTTCAAAAAACCAAGGTCCTGCCCGCGGCCACCGACAGCCTTGCCCTAACCTGGTGTCGCATCCCCTAGGTTTTAAGTTGTTGCATCCTTCTGGCTGGTCCTTCGTGTCCTAAAAAATCCCTGGGTCGGGCTTTCGCCGCTGTGATGGCTTGGCGGGGTGCTGGTGGGGGGTGCTCACCCCGTTCCCACCTACTCCGCACAGCACCGTCACAGCCATCCTGACCCCCCCGCCGTCGGCACGGCCGAGCCGGGGGACACCAGGGTGCTGGCGTGTCCCGAGCATCGCTGGCGACCACTGCGGGAGGGCTGGGGCTGGGGGGGGGGCCTGGAGCAGGGCCCCCCCCGCTCACGTGCGCTTGCATTTACACCACTTGCAAAGTTACCTCCCCGCGGGGATGTTGGAGGGCGGCCGGGGCCGTGTCGATAGGAGCGTGCACGGCGCATGCAACCAAGGGCGGCCGGGGCGGCGTTGTGTAACTCTCCGTGCGGCTCTTCGCCGGGGGCATGTCACCCTGTCCCACCCTCCCCAACGCCACCAGATCTGCCCGCTGCCCCAGCCGCAGGGCACCTTCGCTCTGTGCCCGCCCGTTGCCACCCGGCCGTGCTGGGATGCTGCGTGACGTCTGGCTTTACCCCTCCAAGAGATGCCGGCGGGCAGGACCGGGACCCCAGGGATTAGGTCGGCTGTTGCAGCTGGCAGCAGCGTGCCACCGCCTTTGTCCCCCGAAATCGTCCCTTGCTGGTGCTTTGGTTTTGCTTGCTGGAGAAATGGTGCCCTGCTCCTTGCCAACCTGTGTGTGCACGCACAGCGGTGCCCAGGCTCGCCAGCGCTCACCTTGTTTATTGTAGGGTTGCCCAGGAACACACGTGGGGGTTGGTTTTTTAGGGCTGGCCAAAAAAAAAAAAAAAAAGGGGGATTCCTGGCTTCTACTTTATTGCTTTTGTGATCCCGCAGTGCGTGCCCGAGCCAGGCACCCATCAGCGACCTGGGCTGTGCAAAGGAGCAGAGGAGGCATCGCAACCTGGCGCGTGCCCGACCTCGCTGGTGTAAAAACAACCTTTGAAACCCCCGGGTCTCTGCCCGTGGGGTCGGCAGCTGCCGGGCCCCTTAGCGAAGCGATGCACGACAGCGCCCGAGGCCGGGGCACAGAAATAATGAGAAGGGAGTAATTTTAGGGACTTCCACATCTGCCCGGCGCGTACTTTCACGGCCACCCCGATTTGAGCAGGGCTTCCCCTGGGCGATGGCGGTGGGGTAGTGGGTGCCGACGTCAGGCAGAGATTTGACTTCTTGCTGCACAAGAGGGCACCCGGGGCTGGTACCCGTGGGCAGGGAATGAGGGAGGATTAATTGAGCCGCTGATCCCTGATGGCGAGAGGGGACGGGGAGCAGCGAGCCCCCCCGGCGTTACACAACGCCTGTGCTAAATCTTCACTGCAGCAGATAAAGACGGTCCCCAAAATACCCTGCCCTGCCTTTGCCGCCCCTGCAGCTACTTGGGCTTGGGGTCACGTCTGCAATTTGGGGGTGTCCGGCTCCCCGGTGACATCGGGGCAGAGTGGAAAGGGCAGAAACCCAGGGCCAGAAACCTGGTGCTCCCCAGGAAGGAGATCTCCAACCAGGCTTAGCCCGAGGAACAAGAGCGCTAAAGGGAGCCCTCTGAGGATTTAAGAGACACTGAAACTCTTGAACTGGTGTGTGCAGAGCCGTGAGCTGGAGGTAGCAGCAAAGCAGTGCAAAGGCCTCTTTAGTCTTGAAGATGCCGGGCAGCATCACGTGTGTGCCAGGGGGGTTTGCCACCCCCAACAGAAAAGGACGGGGATTTTTCTTCCTCCCCTGGGAAATGCTTGAAGATGGGTTTTGGGTCATGGCCATCGGTAAATGGCAGGATCAAAGAACCGAGGTCTTGCCTTGGACCACCAGCTGCCTTGCCCCAGTCTAGTGCCTGATCCTTCAGGTTTGAATTTGTTGCGTCCTTCTGGCCGGTCCTTCGCATCCCCAAAATCTCTGAAATCCCCTTCGAGCTGCTTCTCTTCCAGTCCCCTGACACCGCTAAGGCACCTTGGCCTTCCTACACTGCCGCGACCTCAATTTTGCTCCCTACCCCTTAGAAATACCACCGAAGGTGGATGTCCCCCTCGCTGGCGGTGGCTCCCCACGGCCGCAGCCAAGGTGCCAGCTCCTGTACATGTAGGGAAGAGGAGAGGCTGTAATCTGAGCTCGGGAGCAATTAGCCGGGACGGCAAAGTCCCCGCTGCCCGTTCGCTCGCTCGGCGGCCGGCGTCGGGCTCAGCACCTGCGGCTCTCACTGCGATCGCGGGGTAAGTAGGGCGAGGAGGGCGGCTCTGCCCGAGCACGGCGTGTCCTTCCTCCCCATCGCCTTCCTCCTGGGGTTCGAAGTCAAGTTTAGGGCTGTGCCGACACTTTAGCCCAAAGGGCTCTGGAAACGCAGCTGTTTCTGGGGTGGAAATGGCAACTTTACCCCGGCACGGCCAAGGAGGCAGGAAAATTACCCGGGGTAACGGGACATGGGTTGTATTTCTCACCGAGAGCTGAGCAATTGCTAATGCTTGGATGGAGCAGGAATAACTGTGGGTTTTAAGCCCAAAAAATGAGCGGAGGATGCTGATGAGCGGTTGATGGCTCAGCCTTGCATCTCCTCTTGCCGGAGGGTCCTGTGCATCCCGAGCTGGCTCTCGTGCTCATCCCGCTCCTCTCCGTGCCGAT